>VXCM01002574.1:0-118046 GCA_014773175.1 Lucifuga dentata
ATGCAACCCTACTTTTATTTAGTAAATGAGAGAACATACATATCGGCAGTCATACATATATGTTCATTTCTATGTTACGTGACAATAAATAATGTCAAAAAGTTTTTGAATTTTACTGAATTCATTTGATTTGACAGTCAGGTATTGATTACATGCAGATGTTGATACAACTACTAGGCTACTTAACTATATATCACACTAAATAGTTAGACATTATGATCTTCCGGACCTTTGCTTCAAGAAATTTTCTCTAACTGGACCTCTTTAAATTTTAGTTGAATACCCCTGATCTAAACTATTAACTATGATTTCCTATTAAAAAAAAAAGAAAATCTGCACTGTAAAATATACATTCAGGTATACTTATTTAAAGTAATATTTTAATTTAATTTAATAACTTTAGATTTTTATCGTGCTCTGTCTTTCAGCTTCAGGATTAGAATGTCCCGTTTGTAAAGAAGATTACAGTGCTGGAGAAAATGTGAGGCAACTCCCGTGCAATCACATGTTCCACAATGACTGCATAGTGCCCTGGCTGGAACAGGTATTAAAAATCAGCTACTCATTATTGTCCTCACTTATATATTCAACAGTTGTTGTCCTAAACTGTGTAGAAATTGAGAAGAAGAAAAAAAAAACGAAACAGGAATAATACTACAGCATCACTCTTTTGTTGCTATTTTCTCAGCATGACACCTGTCCAGTGTGCAGGAAAAGCTTGAGTGGACAGAACACAGCAACGAACCCTCCAGAACTATCAGGGATGAACTTTACCTCCTCTTCCTCCTCCTCATCCTCCTCATCTTCCTCCACCCCTCAATCTTCAAGTTCAACCAGCAATGAGAATTCTGCAGATAACTCATAGAAAAACATTACACCGTCTCACCCTATGAGGCATTTAACGCTCACCGGAGTGTTAAACCGGAATGTCCCTACCACGTTGTAGGGACCTGCGTGCATGTGTTCCCTCACCAGGAACACTAAAGCCAGATTCATGATTGAAGTGATATGTGAGATCCATGTGTTTCTGCCCCTCCTGTTGCTCCCACCGCTATCAGGAATCTGAACAAAGGAAGGGCGGCAGCCTGGAGTGCAACTTCTGTCAGGGAGGATGTGGAGAATGATGGGAGCCTTGAGAGTCTCTATCTGCCTGAAACACCACCTCCTACAGTAAGAGAAAACAATGGAATCTAAAGGTGGAAGGCTTGGGACGACATGACAGTCACTGTTCTTTATTTTTTGGATTACTGGACTTGTATGATTTAAAACGACATGTTTGCTGATGGCGCAGAAAGATGTACAGTTATTCTTTTTATAAGTAGCATCTATAGCACACAAATACAGTGACATAACGTGCACTGTTTAAGTGTACATTTAAGTTCCTCCATAGGTTGAATGGAAGTCTAAAAAAAACAAAACAAAACAAAACAAAAAACCACAGTAGTCTTTATCATTAATAATTTTATTCTCAAGATCCATAAGAAATTTTCAGATTACCTGACACAAAGCAGGTATTATTGTTTGCACTTCAAAACATGTGACAAATTGCAGTAATTTTCTGCTGTTTGGATAATGATGTGAATAATCATTACTAAATTATATGTAAAATTATGTTTTTTTTTTTTTCATTTTATCTGCAAACTTGAATTTGGATCCTCTTTGACATTATTATACACTTAAGATTTTAACTTAAGGGGAAATTAAACATTCTTTTATATGGTTGCCAGTTGAAAACTATTGGTTTTGCAGTATGACCTGATTGTGTATAAAGCAGTGATAACCAATGATATTAAAATAAAGATATTTGGGTGTTACCACTCAATATTCATGTAAACTATTCTCATTGTGTGTATGTGTTAACATTTACTTGCTTTAAAGTCTAATCATGTCAGCATCAGCAACATCATCATAAAATGGGTTTTAATACATTTCATGGTAAAATTGAGCTCTTGATTCAAAAACTGACAGTGTGTTTGAATGAAATGCATTTTGCAAATTTTCAAAGTTTTCCTGTTTTTGGCTTATGAGATTAAAAAGTTGTACATGTAAAAGGCTGAACTGGTAAAACAGAATGGGCTGTTTTGCTCATCTAATAATTTTATTGAATTTGATGAACATTACAAAGCCCATGTCACATGGTGAATGTGACAGAAGTGTTTTATTTGATGGCAGGAGCATTTGTTACTCTCTCTTTTTCTGTACGCATTGTTGTGGTTCTGTGGTTAGACACTAGATGTGGGTGTGGTAATCAAAATGAGCAGGACGTTTTTCTATACAATAAACATTTCATCACCTAATAATGTTAATCTCTAATTTCCACTTTGTAATGATAAATAATGGAAATGATGGCATGGCTTTTTTTATTTATTTTTTTTGGCCAGATTAGTTATTAGTTATCAGCTCTGTACTTCTGTCTCATTCTAAAATGTTTGCAGACTGAGAACAAACAGGAGTAAATCACACAACAATGACACCATTAGCAACCACTGCTGGAAATGGTTTCAATGCATACAAAGATTTTAAGATTGTTTTGTATTTTCAAAGTGAACCCTGATCAAAAGGAATGTAAATCGTGAACACCTACTGAACACCCAGCTTACCGCTATATTAAATCTTTCAACAAAGTATTTGCCTCCTAAATGTTATCAATAAGCCAAGAAATTCTGCTTCCTTTTATTGTTTTGTCATGTAAGAGCATTTCCTCCTCATTGTACCTTTGTACTCCTCTGGGGTTTAGGTTCAAAGATTCTTATTCTGGAGGGATTGTTGTTAGAGACAGCACATTGGTCTAGCTGGAAGACAAATGGAAACACACTTGGCTTTGGCCTCCAGATTTGTATTTTGAAGATTCCTGTCAACACTACAAGTGATCATATGACCTTTTGAAGATCTGTCTTAAAATTCTGGTTACCATTTTGGCATGCTTTTATTAAAATTTAGTGTGTAGCATTGATATCTAGAATTAAATTGGATTTGTCATACTAAGTTTTCAATGCCTGGAGTCTATATTCTTTAGGTTTCATCAGGAAGATCTGTCAGCCTCCCGACACATGGATGTTGTTAGTTTCATCCATTTTGTTCTGTACATTAGCTCAGGACTGGTTGAGTTGACAGGGAATATCTGAACAGTGATCTTCAGTTCATTTCACACTAGCAGGATTCAAATCTCTCTTCAAGCACTTTCACATTGTCCTTCCACTCTAAATGAGGAATTTGCCTTGATTCAATTAATTGTTCCCTACAGTCTTCCCTTCAACTTGTGTCATCTGTGTCTTTATAAACTCCAGCTGTGATCTAAATCTGCCTTCGTTCCCAGAAATGGCTTCCCTTTGCTCATGGGTGTCATACTACAATATGCTGTGCTGAGTGTTCACCCCAAGTTCTCCAAATACACCCAAGGAGCACTGCAGTTTTTTCAAAGTTTTTGGGTTGTGGTCACCTTTTAGAAAAAAACAAAAAACAAACAAACAAAAAAAAAAAAAAAAANAAAAAAAAGACCAGCCGTGTTGACAGAAGACAGAATATCTTTGTATCTTTTGTTTGTTTTGTCTTTTGAACAAACTGCACTTTTAACAGTACTGAAAATGTTTTACATTGTCATTCTTGTCGAGTGTGATATGTAAGGAAAAACAGAAGAGCAACTCTCCCTCAGGTGCATGAGCGTGTCAGTGCAGGATGTAATTAGACTGTCAGCAATTCTCTGTCAACAATTACATAGAGAGGGGTATTATAGTAGGGTTGCAGTGCATAAACACCTCATTACAAACACAAATGTCCAACTGAGAGTTCAGTGGTGTTAATACAAGACAAGATGTTTCACGTGAAAGAGTCTGTTATCAGACTTATAATAAAATAAGTGACGAAAAGTAGAAATGGTTTGGAGTTTTCACCAGAAGATGTAGAAATGGGTTGGAGTTAATTTGGCCCCGCCCCCAAATAAGACGTCATGCGTACGTGCTGCATCAGGGCGTGTGCGTGAGGTGGAACTAAATGTTAGAGGACGAGCAGCTCGGTCGACATCAGCCTCACTGTGGAGGATTCAGGCACCGGGAGGAGTTCAGCGTTTATTCGACGAAGTATTGAAGATTAGAGTGAAACATCAAACTGCGAAGCTTGGGTGCGAAAGAAAAGTGTTCAACATGAAGCTACTGTGGGGTTTCTGTGCCCTTCTCTTGTGCTTTTGCCGAGCCACTGCCTCGACAGGTGAGAATCATATGTTAGCCATGTTGTTTGAAGGTGTATACTTTGTGCTGGCTACGAACATTTTAAAATTATATTTATTTTGGTTGCTGTGTCACCGTTAGGACAGCTATATTATTTCACGTCGAATGTCTTGCAGTACAGTAAAATTCAATCCGCCATAGACGACCTTAGTAAGAAACCTTCGCCTTATTAGCCGAACCAAGCGGAAAGCTAACGCAGGCTAATTTACAGTCGCAAAATCTCTTTGGGTTTTTACCGGCTGAAGTTGAGTTGTCAAAAAAAATAAATAAAAATAACGTTCACTTTGCTGAAGCCATTTCACCTGTCGTAGATTTGTAGAGAGTGATTTTGTAGTTTTCGAACCAGCTACTACCATTATAAGCATTCAGTTGGAGCTTTAACTGTAAACGTATTTATTAAGGCCAGCCCGTGCTACTTAGCGGCTAACCGTGTTTTACATCCAGGATAGTTGGATGTGCAGTTTTTTTTTTTCTTTCCATTTTTAAACCGTCATTAGTTGTTTTAAGTGAGTCATTAGGTCACGTGTGATGCATGTCAGCCATCATAAGACGCTGTTTAGAGGTTTCTGTGGTATTGTTAATTACGTAGCAGGACAGTGAAGTTGTTCGCTTTGGTGTGACATTATGCCTTGTTTAGCAGCAAACGTTTTCAAACCACTGAAAATCTTTTTTTTCCCGTCATTACAAGACTTATTTTTTGTTCCTAGTCTTTCTGTCCGATTGTAAATTGTCGACCTGAATTACGTTTGGTTATATAAGAGCTTACTTCATTCATATTTGTCCGTTTTGTTTAGTTAAATTTACTGTTGAAACAATTAGTAGATTAATTTATAAGATGTTTAAAATCAACCGTTTTTGTCACTTGTCAGGTAAAAGATGCCCAACGTTTGCAAGTCCTAGCTCTGAAAAACGAGGATTTACTGCTGGACTTATGCAATTGCAAATTGAGTCCATGTGTGCGCCTTCAACTAACGCATAACACATTTGAAGACATTGCAGTTACAGTAAAAAAATAAATAAATAAATAATAAAAAATAAAAAAATAGATAGATAGATTATGATGACATTTATAGTTAGCTGCAGCCATTACTGCAGCAATCTTGATTTGTCTGTTGGGCAAGCATGCCACGTGACATCTGTAGCTTTAACTGACAGCGGTTACAAAAAAACAAAAAAAAAATGGCAAATGTCATGTCATCTGAGTCACATTTCCTCAGGGAATAATTATCTGTCAAAATTTAGTCAATTAGTCATGAGGGATATAGTCAGCAGAAAGGTACACCAAACATTGCACTGAAATGTGAGCTTATTTGGTTATGTAGGTGTGAAACATTTATGTACAGTGTAAGTGCTTTTTGCTTGGTTATATTTTCTTTTGAATGTAGAAGCAGCAAAATCTATATTTTTAATCACACAAGTGTGCTTTAAAAGAAGTCTAGTTTATTGAGAAATGAACATTGAGCTGACTTTAAGCCTCAAGTAGTAATTGCTGTCACAGGTTACACAAGCTAGATCTAATTTGCTGATTCACTTTCCTTGTATGGGCATCACTTCAGTGTCTGAATTATTAGTCTTGTATATCTTTAGGGTTAATTTTGTTTTAACAAATCTAAGACTATTATTATTTTTTGCTTACTTTGAGGTAGTGTGGCATAATTTTAAAACTCCTTGGTTAGTATTTTGTGTATATTTGTGTATATTTTCCACTTTTAATTAGTGGAAGCATATTATGAAAAAGAGGACATTGTTTACTGTAATCTATGGTGAACAGTGTGTTGTAGTAGGAAACACCACAAACTTTGTATATTTTTGGATATAAAATCAATGCGAAAATCAGTTTCAACAAGTTGGCTCCTTTTTTTTAAAAAAAAATCTGTTAAAACTAACCAGAATGAGCCATATTTTCAAATACTTTACTTTTAATTCTCTTCTTGAATTTTCTATCTGTAAAGCACTTTGAAGACCTTGGTGTATGATAAGGTGCTATATAAATAAATTTGCCCTGCCTTGCCTATTTGTCTGTACAGTTACAGTATTTTACTCAATTGCTATTGAGTTTAATAGTTGCATCAGTATTATAAGGACAACTCAAAGTACCTCCTTTGAATTATGTTGCCGCTGGGTTTCATGAGGACACATTTGTCAGAGAGATTAGCAGGTTCATGAAGTGACAGATTTTATTTTTTTAATTCACTGAAGTTACATGAGCATTTTAATTGCTGTACTTTCCCAACTGTTTAAGCCAGATGTACTCTGTAGAGACTGAATAACAGCCAGCTGATTGTTTTTTGAAAACCACATTTTTTTTTAATCAAACATGTGAGGAGCCTCCATGCCATTTGATCTTTTCTGCTTTGGCAATGACAGCTCTGGAGTAGATCAGGAGTAAAATTAGATTTCCCTGGAGTTTTCCAGCTTCTTTAGCACAACTTTGGTCTAAAAAGTGGGTTACTGTGAAAGAGGCAGACAGGTACGGAAGGTTACAAGCTAACAAGGCTGACAAAGCCACTTTCAGGTATATATTTACAACTTCATGATTAATGGCATGATCTCTGGTACATGAAGTTGTTTAGACTCATTTTGTGGCTTCTTACCATGCTCTCGCTTAGATCACCCTTTTGTGATAATAGTGAGCAGTCTAAACTCTGGTCCCTAAACTAGATGAATGATTATTGTGGGTAGTGGTGGTCCACTTCCTCACTACAGCGTGCAGATTTGTGCAGAAAAGCCTTTATAATGTCCAGTAGATATATGTGAGCTGAAAGTGATCGGCTTTAGTATTTCACAGAACTCACAAAGTGTGTATTGTTGTGAGTCGTTTTTATGGCTGACCAGTAACCCTCAGCAGGATGTACAGGACTTTTTATTAAGAAATGAATTTTTTTTCTTCTTACACAATGTATGCATTTCCTAATGTGTTGCTATTCTTTCTTCATGCTAGAACAAGTGATATCCATGTTCTGTTAGAATAACTGTTACATTGTGCTAGTTTTTCCTGTTCCATGTGGAAATATTAATATCCTTTGTTACTTAAATAAATGTTGAAACTGGCCTGCGGATATCACATTCTGACCTTGTGTACAGTTTGGATTTATAAAGGCTGAGTAAATTCCTACTTGGGCTTCTGTTCCTCAACCAATGAGCATAGACTTTCCATGAAAATAAAGCATGTATTCCAATAGTTTGGGTCTGTTTGCCTTTTTCTGCAGTTTTGTTCTTTATCCATGTTATGTTATCTCGCTATCATAAAATATTTCACCATATTCTTTTGGTAATTTTCTTTATGAATGAACTTTCTTTATGAATTCTAGGCTTTTGTGATCATGTTTAGCATTATAAGTTGCTGCTGACTATACATAAAATTAGAAGCTTAACTAAGGAATTTAGTCATGGAGTTGACTTTGTTTGTGCAGTATCTCACACTGTGTAGACTGAAGTGTTTGGCATGAATGCCAGTAGGGACTGCGGCCTACACTATATTTAATTTTGAACATTTCATTCAGCCTGCACTATGAAGGTGACCTTTGGTAAAGGTGGTGAGGCCTTAGCTCAAAGTGTCACATGGTGTTTAGCAACTGAGGCACATGTACTCATAACAAAGTTCACATTTCTGCAGTTTTAATGTGGGTATATGGGTAACTGCTGTCAGAATTAGGTGCTCTGAAAATGAGCTTCCCATTTTTTCTGTAGGTTAAATAGTATTTTAGCATTTGAAGAATTTCCTCCTGCAGACAGGTGTTTTTTTTTTTTTTTTTTTTTTTTTTTNTTTTTCCCCCCACCCTTTGAGCTCCAGGATGCACTTTTTAATTTTGTTTTTGTTATCTTAGGTGGGGGCTTCAGGTCCAGCCCAGGTTTTGTCCTGTACTGTGTTAGTTTAGGATTGTTTCTAAGATAGGATGGGAGAGACTACAGGGGAGCGAGCCCGCCATGCTTTGCCTGTATTGTGAGAATGTTTTTCTTTTCTGGCTCCACCTAAGTATTAAATCCTCCGTAGATTGTCCTCAAAAATAGGCTTTAGTTTAATTTTAATTCCTGATATTGCTGACACAAGGCCTTACAGAGAAAAGGCCATTAGCCTAAATTGTTAAGTGCATTTTTTTTTTTTTTTTAANTTTTTTTTTTTTTTTTAATTTTGCCAAATCCCTTTTCATTTCAGTCTCATCTGCTTTGCGCTTCATATTTTGATTTATTCATTGTACACTGCTTTGATTTCATCTGAATGCTATTGAATGCTTTAACTATTGTTGTTGTTGTTTTTCCTGTTTGCTATAATTGCCTTTAGGGATGTCCTAATAAAGCTTCCTTTGTTACTTTTTTGACTGTGATTCTAATATGAGCACTTTAATAGTATCTGCTAATACAGAATTCATATCCAGTATTTGCATTTGATCACTTACAGTACATTAGTAAAATCCAGTTTAAGTAAAATATGCTTTGTAACTTTATTCATAAATCATAATACTATATCTCAGATTTTGTTCAGTAGTTTGCCATTTTTTTTAAATGAAGTAAACAAATGTGACAATTATCACAAATATATAGCTCTTACAAAAATAAAAATATTGGCATATAATAAAGTTTTATCAGGCTTAAATGATCAACTAAAATATGCCTCAATAACCTCTGATACTGCTCTCTCATGTTGGCTTGGGACATCCCTAACTGCATTTTGTGTTGCATTTCTCATAACTGTTTTAATGGGTCAGAGTACATTAGTGTTGTGATCAAAAATATGGTTTAAAAAATCTATTTCAAATCTAATAGAAATCCTGTGATAGCAATATTTTTGATGCTATATGGAATTTCTATTAAATCCTTAGTCTTCCAAAAAAGGCCAGTGATGACCACAGGCACACAAGCACATGCAAAAAATCTGTCCCATATTACTTAAAAAGACAGTAACACATTGTTGAAAGCAGCATTATTTCTCTGTACACTATAAATAAATTATTGGGTTTACTTTTAAATAAATCTAAATATAATAAATAATTAAAAACTGCAATGAAAGCAATATTGACACATCTCATCACCTGGTCCTGACTATCACCCAATGATCTAAATGCTGCCCAAAGTATTTGGGTTTAAATGTTGCTCTGATTCATGTCTTTATTGTGTGCTTACACTCATATTTTCATAACATTTTTTTTTTTGTTCTATTAACTTTGTTTTTTCTCTCTCTTTTCTTCCTGTTTGCCTCTTTTATTTCATCACTGCCTTTTATCACCAACCCACATGAAATCACCTGACCACAAACCCAATCCATCCAAATCCTAAAACCCGTTCTTGATCTCCGTTTGCTGGGCTGACTGTAAATGGTGCTCAGCGGGCTTTATAAAGTCTCCTCTCTCTCAGATGAAGCTGATGAGTGACAGTGCGGTGCTGCATTGTGAGGTGGTAGGGAATCCCATCCCCGAGGTGCAGTGGTGGTTTACTGAGGGCGAAGAGCCCAACGAGACCTTCACCCAGCTCTTTGACGGGGCACGCGACGACCGTGTACTAATAAATGCCACTTACATTGAACACGCCACGAGCAGCATTCACCTCGCTAGCCTCGCCCTCAATGACTCGGGCACATACGAGTGCCGTGCGTCCAATGACCCCGACCGCAATGAGCTGAAGAAGATGCCCAAAATCAAGTGGATCCGGTCGCAGGCAAACATTATTGTGATTGAACGTGAGTGGTAGAGAAAGCACAAGGAGAGTCCCGAGTCAAGTCGCTCGGCTGTCATCTCCTTGTTAGTTGAAGTCCTGGACATTCAGCTCCTGTTACAACCACTTCCCAATCCTAGTCCACTTCCCAAGCCTAGTCCACTTGCCCTCTCTGTCCTGCTTCACCCAGTGTTTCACCATAAGAATCCAAGCTTGTAGAGCATGACCCTGCTCATAAAGTGCAGCTGGATTTCTCCCTAAAGATGCTTTAGCTGACATAGAAAATGTCTTCGATCTGATNCCCCCCCCCCCCAATAAGAAATGATCATTTATGAACAATAGATGCAACAATGGATGGGTGACTTGTTTGTTAAAAACAGGGAGAGAAAAGAGGAGGGTCAGTGTTGCTTCTTGGTAGATGTTAATTTTGCTGGCATTTTCCTTAATTGATAGTGACATTGGTAATACTCTTGATAAAGGAGCACACTGGTGATTTTGCATGTTTGAGTTCACTAAATACAACCTGCATACGTGTTACATTACTGCCAACCATTTTCCAAAACATAGTACTGGAGTAGTATGTTTTAGGATTGTTTTTCCTAACTTCCAGACTGATATTGGTATCAGTTCATTCCAGTACCCTATTAAAAGCAACTTAGAGACTTGAAACGTGCTTTGAATAAGTAATCCATCACAGCGAACCAAACATTCTTCATGTTTTTTGTAGAAGTTACTTAATATGACTTAAAATGTATGTCTCTGTCAAGAAATATCGTCCCAGGACAAGATGGCTTCCATCAAGAAATTAAAAATGACCCCATCTTCTACAGTCAGATGTGTTAGCAGGTAAACATTGAATATTGAGGCGGGTGTATCATCTGAACATTTGATTTTGAAAGATTAAGGGATCTGGCAAAACAGAAAAATTAAGTAATATAATTTTATGTTTTGGAAAACGGCTGTCAGCAATGTATGCGCTAGTAGTTATTGGGCTTAAACATGCAAAATCACCAGTATGGTCCTTTAATGCACTTAAATCACTCCCTGAATTGTCTACTAATTTGTGTACAGAAGACGGCAACTAAGTTTTAATGACATTTCCTCAGCCACGGGGCATTTTACTGCCTTGTGGTCCAGTATTGTATGTAGTAATTTAT
Organism: Lucifuga dentata; assembly: GCA_014773175.1. Taxonomy (NCBI): domain Eukaryota; kingdom Metazoa; phylum Chordata; class Actinopteri; order Ophidiiformes; family Bythitidae; genus Lucifuga; species Lucifuga dentata. The sequence continues at coordinate 11,030 of VXCM01002574.1, forward strand.
GAAGAGCTAATCAGTTTGTTCACCCAATTCAAGCCAAAATAACACATTACATTGAAGCTTATTTATTGGTTTTCGAACGGCTGTGAATCTGACAACATGTTTTCATCACCCTCTTGTTGCTTCTTCTGCATGTATTAATTAAAAAACCCTTTCCCCCGTCCTCGCTGTAGACTATCGTATCCATGTCCAGTACGACTCCCATTCTTCTCTCCGTTCTACTGTTTGTGGGACAGAGCTGCTTATTTGGTTGAGCTCTTTCCACCCTTCTTCTGTGAATTTGAGTAGCTTGAGTTGTAGGTGTTATGCAGTGACAACTGATTTGTTTTCCTCAGGGTTGGTAAGTTGCAATAAAATGTGTACCATTTAGCTTAATTTCTGCTTGGCTGCTCAGCACTCAACAAACGACTATCTGTCGCACCCTAACCAACATAATACCCAGCAATCTAACAGCTAACGTCTCTTACCTGGGTTTTGTAAAGTATGTAATTTTATATTTATGTACAAGTCATTCGACTGACAATTTCCTAGTATGCTTGCCACCTTTGGTCGAAGTGAATATTACCATGGCAACATACGTGCACATTATGACTGTCCTTGACATTTTCTGTGATACTACAGAATTTTATGCATATATGACAGAGATTTCTTAACATTTTTCTTCTGTTAAATGCATACGTCTGCCGATGACAACTGTTTAGCATTCTGCAGCCAAGCATAAATTAAACTTCACACCCACAAAGTTACTCATTGTGACTTGCTTGTAACTGATGTAACAAAATGCAGCTGTAGCAAAGCGGACTGATAAATCTGGATTTTTATATAGGTTTGTATGCTGTTATATTTCTTGGGATTATCCTAAAGCCAGTAATCAGTAATTTATAATTTCAGAAAGTTTATGGGTGTTATGCCACTCGATGTCTAAACCTGCAAGAATGTTTTTAATGCCAGTTCAGCCTACTTTTGTATTTTATGAGAGGGTGTCAAGTAATTTTTGTCCTCTTGTGTTTATCTGAAGCACCAAACATCATCGCCGAACCTGCTGAGGTCATCAACCAGACCTCTGCTGTGCTCAGCTGCAACCTGACAGAGTCCACCCTTCCCATTAAGGGCTCCTACTGGCTGCACAATGGCAAAAAAATTGAATCTTCCGAGACCACTTCAAACTCCCCGTACACAGTCCTTCGGTGAGTAGCTCAATGATCTAGATGCCATATGGGCAGATCTGCCCTGCAGTCATGGTGGCACAGTAACAATGCTGGCCATGTGACAGTTCCTTTGCATTTTATTGCAAAAGTGTTTTTTTTTTTATTTTTATTTTTTTATTATTTTTTTAGTTGGTAAAGCAGAATGATTTTTTTTTTGNTTTTTTTTTTTATTTTTATTTTTTTATTATTTTTTTAGTTGGTAAAGCAGAATGATTTTTTTTTTGAGTTGATGTTTTAACTATTAAAACAGCTATAAAACAAATACAACTGATTAGCAACAACTGAGTAAATGGGCTACAGGAGACACATGAGATTTCACCTTTCTTCAGCATAAACAAGAGGCGTGCTTGTGTTAACTCTTCATGTCGTGCTCTTGCCTTCTGCCCTGCCGGTGTTGATCTTTTTTTTTCTCCTGACTGTTATGCTGTCCCGCTCTAGTGCTGGCTGCTACATTTCTATCTTTATCCTCTGTCCCTTTGCTTGTCAGGAACATCCCTCCCCCTCTCTGCCACTCCTCTCTCTGGCTAACTCCATTAGCAGCAGTGCTAGTGGCCACTCTTGATAGCAAAGAGATGAGCTGTGCAGACGTGCAGCTTTGCTGGCAGTCTAAGCAGCAGGGACGAGCGCTACTAGTGGTCCACTCACTTGCTCTGACCTTAATTCCCCATTAGAGAGAGCAGGCAGCACTGCGCAGAACAGCAACAGCAAACAAAAGTTGGATTGTTGTTCGTAACAGGAACATTTGTTGCATGGACGAGCAGCTTTAATTTCACTGGATTACAGAGCACCATCTCAACTCTGGTAAATTTCATTCTAGCCTGTTTTTTCTTCCGTAGTTTGGAGAAGATTACCTTCCACACTGGTGGAAAATATGAATGTGTGTTCCTGACCGATCCAGAGGTGCGCAAGACAATTGAAGTCAAAAGTAAGTAATTTCTGAAATGCAAATAATAATGCATAAAATAATGTATTGTTTATAATGATACAAGTTTTACATAATTCTCAACTTTTTCACTTATTCTAAAGTGAAAGCAAAGGTGCACGTTACAGCCCGTATGCATTCAGCTCTGTGAAATAATAGTAACGATAATAAAACAAAGCCAACCATTTTCATACTTTTAAGTACAACATCTTGTTTTTTTTAAAATAGCCAAACCAACCTTTGTTTGATGTTGCCCCTTTCACCATGATAGTTAAGGAACAAAATTAAATTTCCACTTGTAATTTGCATGTGTGTTTCTCTTGCTGCAGCTCTCCCCCATGTTGGCGCCTACAAGCACTCTGAGCAAGGCAACGAGAAGGACAAAGCCATGCTGACCTGTGTGAGCCACAGCTACCCACTGCCCACCGACTGGAACTGGTTCAAACTAGAGGCAGATGGCAGCCAAGTGGTACGTACCTCTCAGGCTTACAATTCTGATTCTGATGCTTATTCACAATATAGTTTGATCAGATTACTTCCAAATCAAAAGATATAAACCCCCAGATATTTGTCACCTTTCAGATTGTGAGGGTTTGACAATTAAGAATGATGAACGTCCATCACTCCCCAAAGGTTAAAATGACATAATGCAGGCCAATCGCTCCTTTCATCAATGCATTATTTGTTTTGAATTTTAGGCCATCGCCAATGGCACTGACAAGTATGAGATCAAGAGCACCCCTGAGAAGACCACCCTGGGCATCCACGACCTGAGCATCGAGCGCGACGTAGGAGAGTATGTCTGCGTCGGAACCAATGACATTGGCTCGGGCACCGACAAGATTCTCCTGCGCGTCCGCAGTCGCTTCGCCGCTCTCTGGCCCTTCCTCGGCATCGTGGCCGAGGTCATCATCCTGCTTACTATCATCTTCATCTACGAGAAAAGGAGAAAGCCCGACGAAGTCAACGACGGTACGTGTCATGTAGCCTCGGTTACATTACATTCAATAATCTTATTGGGCACTTATGCTGGGTTTTGGTTTTAAGAAACACCAGACCATAGTCACCTGCCAAAGACATAGGGGGAGTAAAATATAAATAGAAATATATTGGCATTTGGCTGATGTGGTAATTGAAAGACTTGAAAGCATCTGCAGGTATGTAAAACTGGAGCTCTGTCCAAAAGCGAGGCTTAAATAATGTGAAGAAGAGTGAAAGTTGAGCAGCATATTAAAGTGCAGAGAATTTGTTGTTTACTGAAAAGTGAATTATTTTGGGAAACTTTAGTTCCCCCTAGTTGTAAAAATGCAGAATATGCAAGTCCGTGCTTCTTTTTGTAGTTGTGCATGCATTTTGATAATGTACCCCTTTCCCATTGATTTCATTAATTAGTTTCATAATTTTGAGTCTTAACAATAAAAATCGGTAGTTGTTTATAGCAGTAGGTTCCAGCCCTGTATGAATAAGCCATGATAGAATTTTTTTTTTTTTTTTTTTTTTTTTTTTTAAATTATCTTCATTTTTACTTCTCTGTTCGCTGCTGCTTTTGCATTTTGGTAAGTGAACAAACTGCATGTCAGACTGAAGTGGTTGAGCTGAGATGACGGCGTGGAAACGGCTATGGGAGTCTGAGTGAACTGCTTTCATAGTCACCACTTCTGCTAGGAGTGAACGTCATTGTTTGGTCACTCTTTCACTGGCCTTGCCACACACACACACACACACACACATAGGCAAAGCTTTAGAAGTATCTTCTTAAATATTTTCTTACAGCATCATTTATCAGCCTTGAATATCATATTTGAGCCAATGAAAGAGTAAAAAAAAAAAAAAAAAAAANAAAAAAAAAAAAAAAAAAAAGGCACACAAACTGTAATGGCTTGAAATGGGTTTGGGCACTTTAAAGTGAGGTTTCAACATTGTCTGCATGCCTTCTGCATCTTGTACTTTATGCATGATACATATAGGAAACGCTTTGGTATTAAGGTCAGTCTATCATTTATCACCATGTTATTCATGGCCACAGAGACTCTTTGTCTTATCTTGTGATACGTCTCTTGCTCTGGTGTGAATATTGCTACTGTACACGCTGGGGTGTATGTTTAGCGGTTGTACCATTTATCTTAACACGCCACTGCAATCAATCGTTTAGTGTCTGCTGGATGTTTGTACTGCATGAGCCTCTGTGATGCAAGACACGATTTTGGACATTGTGCAATAATGTATAAAGAATTAAAGAATAAAAGTACTACTGTTAAATGACATTACTGAGTAATGTACTGTAGATGCAAAACAAAGGCTGATGTCGGAAAATGCAACTAAGGATTTTTAATGGATGTTAATGGTTTACTATTTATCAGAATTGCAGCCATGGGCATGCTTTAGTTCATTTTTCGGGCTTAATCATAACATCATCGGAATCGTGCTGCAGATGTCATGGTTATAACATTTGCTGCTATCGTGTGGGTGGGGAGCATGTATTTCTCACATCAAACTTTGACATACACACAAAAAGAAATCAAATCAGATTAGAAACGTGACCTGCTTATCTGCTGTGAACTGACTTTCATTTTACTTTCTTTTTGCTTTCACCGACGCTATGCAGATGACGACTCAGGAGCTGCTCCTTTGTAAGTAATCTGGCCACTCAGCGTCTCGATTTTCACTTAAGGTTTTGCATTTTGTTACGGAAACTCACATTTGCTTGCAAATATTTTTCAGGAAGAGCAATTCCACTGCAAACCACAAGGACAAAAACGTGAGGCAAAGGAACTCTAATTAAGAAGATAAAAAGAGGTGACATCCATAAGTGAGTTGTGTTTCTCCCTCCTACAGAATGCATCTGCTAGCTTCATGCTGCCCTTGGAACATGTCAGGCATTGTAGAGAAGATCAATTTCAATTTTGTATCTAGTTCATTTGATCCTGGTTTTGAAAGTAGACAAGCTTTGTTATATGTATTGATCACTGAAGCTCCTTAACTTAATACTTTATTTTTTCGTCTCTTCCTTTTCTAGATGGATGTTCTACATGTTAACAATCCAGGATTCAGCTATAATGTGGCACACTGTATTGTGCACCCTCCAATTTTAAATTACTTTTTTGTGCTCGAGTGTTGGTGTTTTAAGAAAGTGACTGATTTCCTTTTGTTTTCTTCTGTACTCTTCTCCATATTGTGATGCCTGGGAACATAGTGTGAAATTATATCTGCTTCAGGTGATGAGGCAAATATTGCATGCATTTAAAAGCTGTCCTAGCAAAGCGCATCTCCGTTGTAAAATCATTAAAATGATCCCCTGGGGAATGGTTACTTTGTGGTTATTCACTGGCTACTGTTTCCTACACTGGCCCTCACAGTTGACAGTCTTTGCTTTCGTATTTTTGAATCTGGAATGGCGAATCTTGAATCTGCTTTGTACAGCAGCACAAGTCCTATTTACAGGATCTCAGATGATTTTGGTCCTGGCACATCACTGAGCAATCTTTGAGCAATGACTGAAATGCTTTTCGATTCACATGTGACCTCGACCATCACAGATCACCTTTAGCAGAGTTACAAAACTTTGCCTTAACAAAGCTCATTTCACTCATTTTGCATTTTCAGGTTAAACTGTTTAAAATGTGACACTTGACACAATAATGAAGAACTAAAAATGTCTACTAGATGGTCTAATATAAGAAATGCACTGTTCATATAGTAGGAGAGAAATGTGTTGCTGTCCTGTCATGCTTTTAAATTTAAATTTTCATGCAATGTTTTAAATTATAGTGCAAGATACCAATTCTTTAGTTGCCATTGTCACATCCATAGCAAAGATCTGCTGTTAAGGACCAAGTGTAAAAGAGATGTAACATCTGATGCTTCTGATGAATGCAACCTAATGTAAGACACAAAAATTTCTCATTACAAAAGATAAGTTTTCTTTTAATGGATACTAAATGTGATCTCAGCTGAACATTCGTACATGATTATTGGAATGTCTCTGCTCCCGTCACCATGGAGATGCTTCAGAAGCCATATGTTTCTGTTAACCTGACGTGATCGGATGTGTACCACTAAACACCTTGTCAGAAGCGTGTAAATTGTTGTACCAACTTGCACAAACTGAATAAAGGTATTTAATTTTACTTGTCTGTTGACTTTGAAACAGTAAAACTAAAATGGCACCTTGAATTATCAGGGATCTTTACATTGCTTTCCAAAAACTAAAAACTAACACTACAGAGACAGAAAACTTTACACAGCAGAATCTTTAACTGGATTGATTTGTGATGCCAGCTAGTTTCACATATATACGTTTACATAAAGTAGTGTAAATATATGTTGAATAGTGTCAAATGATACAGATGCTCTAATAATATCCATGCTTTCTTTCCAGTGCTCTTTGTGCATCATAGAAAGTTAGAAAACATGCATTTTACAGGACAAGCACCTGCCACTGGCCCTGGTAATAAGTGGTCCAAAAAAGATGTCAAGGTTAAGTGAAAAGGTGAAAGTTCACATTTGAAGCATAATTCATATCCATAAAACACAACCTCACTGATAGCCTCATTTCTGAGAATTTTGGCACTTGGCTGCTGCTTTCTCTCTAGCTTTTGACATGGCACATTTTGGGAGATTGTTTGGGCCTTTACGATGATGTTTTAGAATAAAGGGAAATTCAGACATCTTTAAATCGCATGACAAAAAAGCGGTCATGCAGCATGCTTTCTATCTCATTTTCAGACTTGATGTGGCTGACAGAAATATTCAGCAAAAATGAGTAAAAGCATTTACAACATGCACAGGGATCTGATTAGACTGCAATCTTCTTTTTCCAAACCAAAAGTATTGTTCATGATGCACTATATCCTATTATAAATAGGAAACAATATTTCAAATGTGGAATTAGGAACAGTTTGATCAAGGCATCAAATAGCATCCATCCATCCATTATCCTCCGCTCATCCGGTTCCGGGTCGCGGTGGCAGCAGCAAAATTACAATGTAATAACACATGGCCACGTGTCTGTAAACACAACATGAGGATTTACCGCTTTATGTAAAATGGGTGGAACAGACTTTTAGATGTCGAGTGTGCACAGTATTACTTTCCACTTGGTGGAGCCCTTTAACCAAGTAAAGAAGCTCCATCATGTAGCAACAGGAAGAAACTATTGATGTAGCCAAACAATCTAGTTAAGAAAAGCTAGATCATTAAATAATCGATTGTCATTTGATTATAGTAGCATTGATTATTGATTTGGGGGTGATCCTGGCATCAAGAAGAGAGGTCGAAACAACAGAAGTTGGTTGTCTTGTGACCTTCATCTCTCAGCTTTTCATGTTCTATTATTTTCAAGTTTTATTTAAAAAAAAATACATTAATTTTTTTTTTTTAATTCCCTGACACTGGCGGGGTGGGCGTGTCCTACTTCTGCTTTTCTTTTTGTACCTATTGTAGCCTACCTATATTTCCTTCCGACACCTGCAGGTTGTTGCAGTCTCTCTCTCTCTCTCTCTCTCTCTCACGCACGCATGCAAAACGCGCGCAGACACAATTACAGCAACCAGGTTGCAGCCATAGCAACGCCACCGGTGCTGCTGTATCCTAAAGAGGTGTGAATGGAAAGAAGGCTGTTGCTGCTTTGAACTCTACACTTCTTCCTCCTCTTCCTCCTCCGCCCTACAGTCTCTCAGCTTCAGGGTAAACGGGAGTGGCAGCCTGTCTGTCCGCCCGTCTGTCTTTCTGTCTATGATGGACGAGGCGGAGGACGGCGAGGAGGAGCCCAAATTCCAGCAGCCGCGATCACCTCAAGCAGCCAGCTTGACTGGGTACGAGGATGGGAGCTGTGGAGAAACCAAGATGAAGAAATTTACGCCAGGAGGGGGAGCCGCGTCCATTGCGTGTAAAAACTCCAACAACAATGAGCTGTGGCTCCTGCAAGACGAGGACTCCACACCTTTCACTCCCCGTGGCAGCACAGCTTCAGCGTGTCAGCGAGATGCTGCGAGCGGCTCAGAGGCACGGAGGAGAAGCGGAGGCCACGCAGCCGTGACAGGCGAGGGAGCCACCGGGATGATATGCAACAAAAACGGGGATTGTAGAAGGGACCCGACCAGTTCAGGGAGCCTCTCCTCTCTCCTCTCCCGGCAGGAGAAGCAGGCAGATGGAGTAGTAGCAGCAGCAGCTGAAGGCTGCAAGCGCCAGCAGGGCGCAAGCATGGAAGGCTCCATCACCTCCGCGGGGTCCCTGACACAGGGGCAGGGAGCCGCAGTTCCTGGGGTCAAGACCACGGCAGCAGTCGAGAAAAAGGACTCCAAAGTTTCCTTCTCCAACGCGCCCACGAGTAAAGCACAAACTGACAGCCAGCAGCCCAGAAATTCAGTGACTTTTAGTAAAGCGGAGGACAGCTCTCAGATTGTGTCTGATGATGGAGAATCCAGAGGAAACCAGACCTGCATGCAGCGACAGTTTAGTGCCATGCTGCAGCCCGGAGTCAACAAATTCTCCCTGCGGATGTTTGGCAGCCAGAAAGCGGTGGAGAAAGAACAGGAGCGTGTCAAATCAGCCGGTAACTGGATTGTTCACCCGTACAGCGACTTCAGGTACGATTCAAACGAAGTTAGATTAAACCGTTTTACTGTCAGATTGACTTGGACTCACGGAAGGATGAACATGAGGTGTTAGATTCCACAATAATACAGCAAGTCTCCGTGTGGGATCAAAGTTCCTAAGTTCCCCTGGGAACCAGAACTTAAATCCACATTAAACCACTTCGTATAGGAAAATGCTACGACTAAAAACAGAACAAGATTAACTTTTTTTTTTTGACTATAAACTCAACCGTGCGTCATTTTGCCGAGATTTCTGCGCTGAAAGCTGTGATACCGACACTGGTCAAACTAATGCTAATGCATGGCGTACTTTGCACATACTTTGTGTAAGCCAAGGCACTTCCCTTTGCAAAAGTGAACAGAAAACTTTTTGAAAAAGTTGCTGCGTGAACCATGACTTTCAGCACCGTGGACAGTTCATCCAATTATCACGCGTGAAAGTCACAAAACAAAATTACAGATTATACACGCATTAACTGATCTCTCCTTTAACTGCACATTTTCTGATTTTACTATCAATTATTAACTATTTAATATCAAAATGTAATATGATTTTTTTTTTTTTTTTTGGAATTGTGTCATGTAACAAAACTAATGTGTCTAACAAAAGGACATTTTTCTGAAACAGGAGTCGTCATGACTCAGCAACCCTCAGACTCTCCTTCACTTTCAGCTGATCACATGTCAGTACAAGAACACAATGAAAAATTCATGAGGCAGCTTTCACTTTCATATTGCATTTCTAAAATGTATAATCAAAGGATGGCTTTGTGGCTTGACTGACTGAGAAATCATGTGTGTTTTGGCTATAAATAAATAACCCGTTGATTAATACTCTGGCTGAACTCAAATATCCTCAATGGTTTTACTATTTTGGGTTCCCTAGTGAATTTAGGAACCCAATTTTCTTTTCTTCTCTGCATGTCCTTGGTTTGACCTTGTCACAAGACAAATTATATATCTGATCAGTGGAAGACACTAAAAAAAAGAGGTGTTTCACAGAGCAGGGGTCATTTGGTGTAATTCTGGGTGGAGCAGCGCTGCTTTCAGACTGTGGGGCCCACAGAAGTGCACCGCTTGCTATAGATCATGAAGAGTCAGCATGTTTACCGGCATGTGATATGTGTCACATATAGCAACACTGAGTGCAATGCAGTTTTCACCTCGTCTAGACATCCCATTTCAGTTGTCAGACTCAATTACTTGCTTCATACACTCACAAAACAACTAATATGGCTTAAAGTTTGCCATTTTAACCTGTCATTTTGCATCACGTGTTGATTCCCCTTCTATCCACACTGAGTATGAATGTTTCCAGTCTGCCTGTTTGGGTGTGTTTGAGAATAATGTTTGTTACTGTTCTTCTCTAACCCCTTTCCCCTGCTCCGCCATGTCAGGTTCTACTGGGACTTCACTATGCTAATGTTCATGGTGGGCAACTTAATCATCATTCCTGTGGGCATCACCTTCTTTAAGGACGAGACCACCACGCCCTGGATCATCTTCAATGTGGTCTCCGACACCTTCTTCCTCATGGACCTCGTGCTCAACTTCAGGACCGGCATTGTGTTTGAGGACAACACAGAGATTATCCTGGACCCTGAGAAGATTAAAAAGCATTACCTGAAGACCTGGTTTGTGGTGGACTTCATCTCTTCCATACCGGTGGATTATATCTTCCTCATCGTGGAGAAAGGGATCGACTCGGAGGTGTACAAGACCGCCAGGGCACTCCGCATCGTCCGCTTCACCAAGATCCTCAGTCTGCTGCGTCTCCTCAGGCTGTCCAGACTCATTCGTTATATCCACCAGTGGGAGGAGGTAGGCAGAACTTCCTGAACATTTAAGACCCTAGCAGTGAAAGAAGCAGAGATTAGATGTTAGAGTGACCTCAAAATGCAACGAGAGGTAGGTTCAATTATGATAAATCCAGATGATTAGTAGAGGGACAATTAACATATTGGCAGAGAACACACACTGATAAACATGAAAATACATCTATTGCGGATACATGGAGAGTAGAAAGAACATGGAATGAAGCACGTCATCAAGGATCATCCTTGTTTCAAGTGGCAGACAATGTATTCAGGCAGCGATTATGCTGATCTAGGCTTTATTGAAGTATTTCACAGGTTCAGAGAGACATGACGTAGCAGGATTGAACTTCGGTGTTTCACAGGCCACTTGTTTGTGCCCCTAACAGCATCTATTTTCATTAGTTGCTTATATATGATTAAAGTGTTGTCACTCAAACATGAAAAAACAATGACACTCAGGAATTTAGTGCTTTTTGCATTTAATTTTTCTCTACATGTTTACATTTGTTGCCTTTGCAGACAAGATTCCTCACTTCACCTCATTTACTCTGCATGATAAGATTCACCTGCATCCTTGAAGGACTGTGCATTCGTGCAGCAGTCTATTTGAAATCTTACTGATAAGTTTTAAGGAGCTTACTTCACTTCTGCACATATATTCCTGTCATAAACCAAAGCCGAACATCTAAAATGATAATGTGCTGCACTGATTATGGCTGATGTATCAGTTTAGAGCAAAGACTGTAAACCTTAAAGCTGCAACATGGATTTTATGAAAATGCTGCCAGCCACTTCGCAACATGTATAATCATAAGACAGAAACTGCTCTGATTCTCTGCCTTAAGCAATAACACAATATCAAATTCCAGCACAATTTAAGTCATCAGATCACTAATTCCATTTTCAAATTAAAACAATCCTCCATTGTATACTTCCTGCTGAACAAAAGATGTTTTTACCATGCCTCCATTGCACTGAGAGATGGATAAAAACTTGTTATAACTCAATCTAGTGATGCAGTTAAGAGTTCATGAAATATTAATTTGTGTGGAATGTGAAAAAGGATTTTCTAGGAATTAACACAGCCACCAGAGATAGTCACCCTTTTTCTCCTGACAAATGCAACCTGTCTCTCATCCATATAACTGTTTTATTACAACACTATTACATCATAACATGACTTCAGACAATATAAACTGATGCTGACAGCCTACAAATCAGAAAATAATAATAATCATCTGTAGACAGACACTCAGCATGTCCTTTATGCTTCATGAACAATCCCTCGTTTTTATGCTTGGGTTTTATATTCAGTGCTCACGTCTTTTAGATATTACTTCAGGATCCTTATTTACATTGACCAAAATGTATGAATCAAATGTGTGTTGTTCCTTCACTGAAAATGACCGCCACTTTTTTCATTACAAGGTGGCAATTTGAGCTCAACGAGACCCCTAATTACGAATTCGAGCACACACATGACTGAGCACTCCTTTGCTTCCACTCAGCCCAGACTGAAAGCTGCTGAGCTCAGCTGAGCTCAGGTGAGCTCAGCTTGATCCTAAACATGGCTGGCTGGCTTCCCCTCCATCCAGATCAGCTCTGCTCAGCTTAACTCAGCCAGCTAGAAGCAGGTTTCCCAAATGATCATGGAAGTGCTGTGATGATTTCACCGCGGTTCACTGTTCAGGCAACAATGACAGCAAACGTACTCAAACGTAGCCGAGAGGAACAAAAGAGAAAGACAATCACGCGCAGCATCTGGCATCATCTTTGAAAAGCTTGTTGTGTAGTTGTCGGTGTGGGAGCTCGTGACAGGAGTAGGGATAAGTGTTGTTGGGAATATCCAGAGTCATTTCCTGAGAGGAGAAGCTTGTATCAAGACTTTCCACTTGCTGACATGCACACGGCATTCCTTTGTTGTGAACTCCAGAAAGGTCGAGTGGGGTGATGGGGTTGTGGACGGTTGTAGAAGGGTTGGTCATTGTAATTTCTCAGTAAAAGCCATCTTTTGCTGGGACCCTGGCAGAGACATACTTGTCTTCTGTGCATCTCTGTATTGGATTGGTTAAATAAAGTTACTTTGACAAAAAAAACTTAAGAGACATAGTGTTTGCAGTGATGGATTACTCATCTCAAGCACATCTCAAGTCTTTACAAGTTGATTTTTTATAGTGTACTGAAATGAACTGAAACCAATGGTGTTCTGGAAAGCAGGAAAAAAAATTCTATTTACAATTCAAGTAGTATATTTTGGGAAATGGTTACATACCGTATATGTGGATTGTATATAGTGGGCTCAAACATGCACAATCATTTACTTTTTTTTTCAGTTGCTACAACTGCTTCTGTACTTTTGCTTAAGTAAACTTAAAAATTTACTTAAGTAAACTTAAAGCCTTTTGGCTTAAGTACTTAATCTTAAGATCTGAAGAGCTTCTTCACCACAGATCATTTCATGTATTTCATCAGGTTTAATTGCGTCATTTGATGTATCTGTATCTATATTGATATAGATCAAATATTACCATCCACATGCACTGGAGTGGGCAGAGCATGTCACGTCTGTGTTTTCTGGTCACAGCTTTGACCCAAATTGTGGTGTGACAGTGACACATGGCTAGTGTTGTTCTGGTGTTTGAGGGGGACGGACATTAGTCTGGAGCCTCATTAATCATGGTGGGAATGCTTTCTAATCACAGGGCACAAACTCACAGCCTCTTTTCTCGACGTACCTCCAGCCAACAGCTATCAGAGGAGATGCTCAGAAACAGGAAAGCACACCAGAGTCAAGTCTGACTACAGCAGGTCCTTTGATGCTACCATAAAAATAGTAATTCCACATTAAAATGCAGTATTACAACTGTTTACTCCAGTAAAAGTAAATAATGATGGACTCAAATAACCAAACTAATAACCAAACTAACATGGTGATGCTTAGTCCCATTCTCCCCTAAGATTCCCATCTTACAACATTCCTGCAAACATTTTGCATGCATTTTTGGATTGGTTCCACAAATGTTTCTGGAATGTCTTTACTGTTTTGTCAGTTAAGGCATATTCAGTCTTTACTGCTGGTCATTTTTAACAAACATCCAGAGAATGTCTGGATTTGCTGATGTTTCTAAACTATGTTCAGGTGATGCTAAAGGAACAAAACCCAGGGAAATGTTTAAAGATATGTTAAAGAACATTTCCACAGAATAATGTTACTTTGTAAGCATAAGGAAAGCTCTCCTAAACTAACTAAAAAAAAAAAAAAAAAANAAAAAAAAAAAAAAAAAAACACTCCAAGAATGTTTCCAGAACTCACCCACTGTTTTATGGGATCTTTTTCTTCAAAGCAAGTACAGCCATCAGATGAATCCAACTAATAAAAAATGTAATATGAAATGTGGTGAAGGAAAAGAACAAATGGAAATGGCAGTTCTACAAAACTGTACTTAAATACAGCATTTGAGCTTCTGTAATTAGTTACTTTCCACCTCTGAGCAAATGACATTTTAACAGAAAGCAGATGGATGAGATTAAAATATAAGGAGGAATGAAGAATGTTATCCATGAAATAAACACACATCCCAAAGCTGAAGGAAAAAGCAGTCTGTATGTGTGTGTGTAGAATGGCATGTTAGACTAGTTGGCCTTTTGTGTTCTCAGTGTAACAAACCAAAGATGGTTGCACCCTGGGGTTTTGTGTGTGAGCAGGTTTTGGAGGGGTTAGAAGGTCTTCTGAGGTGATGCTGTGAGTCATCATCCCATCCTGACTGCTCGCAAACTGTAAATACACAACAGAATGTGCTCCTCCGCGTCACCAAACACACACCGTGTCTGACCTCATTCATATGTAGGAAGATCCTCTTTCCTCAAGTGAGCAATGAGCTTTTGTTTATCATACAAGGAAGCCTCACAGTGGCCCACAAAAGCAGTGCTCTCCAATACGTTCACACACACATTCATACAAACACATGTCGTCTGGCCTCGTTCTCTTGCAAGAGAATTCTTTTGTTCCCTTGTGGGGAATATGTCTTTGCATATAATTTAAGGAAGTGTCTCTAACTGGCGCACAGACACGCACGTACACCTAGACATGTAAATGCACCTGCATGCACATGAGCGCACACACAATTGTTACAAGGTAACAATGCCTGGCAAATGGCCAGGAAAGACACTGTGACAGAAATTTACAAGGCTGTGACCAAAACAGAAGCTCTGTGCAAATGAGCCTTGGAACCTGAGAACTCAAAGAAACGATGACTGGCTGAAGCTGTTCAGTCAGAGCAACAAGAAAAACTAAATCAGCCCTGATGATGTTTCAGTGAGAATGTACATACACATACTTTCCACTCATTCCATCCATCCATATCCACTTATCCTACTCATGGTCGTGGGGGGCTGGAGCCTATCCCAGTGGTCATTGGGCGAGAGGCAGGGTATACCTGGACAGGTCGCCAGCCTATCACTGGGCTGATACACACATTCATTCACTCACATCCGGTCAATTTAGAGTTTCCATTCATCTAACCTGCACGTCTTTAGAGGTGGAAGGGAATCGGAGCACCTGTAGAGTGCACACATAAAACATCTCGTCGGATTCAAACCCAAGACGTTCTTGCTGTGAGGTAACAGTGCTAACACCAGGCACCGTGCCGCCATTATGCTCATTCATTTCCCCAAACTACATTTAATGCAGACTCTCAGCCTCACGTTATTCAGGTTTACATCAAATTTCACAAAAGCATGTAAAAATCCTCTGTTGCTTTACACTGTGATAAATATGAATAAATATCAACTCCACACATGAAATATAGTACCATGTATTCCACATGGTACTGCAAACCATGTGGAATACATGTCCATCAACTGGAAACTACAGAACTTTTTGAAGAAATACTTCCTTTCAAGTGTCCCTTCCTACGCAGCTGATTTGGATATGAATGGCTTGTTAGCTGAACTAACTGTTTAGATGCTCACAGATAAGATGGAGGCAGAGGAGGCTTCATATTTTTGTGTTTGCTGTTTTAATGAGAGGAAGAAGATGGATTCAGAACAGGCTGCATGTTATTGGTTGTCATCTTCTCATCCATAACACTCCACACACATTTCCTTTTTTATTATTTGATGTGGTTCATTACTTTCTCTTGCAAACAGAACTCATGCTGAGTATTTGCTGTTATTTAATCGAGAAAGAAAAGAAAGAAAATGAAATTGAAAAGCTAAAAAAAAAGATCTATGCCTAGCCCACTTCATTATGAAATTTATGCTTGTTGCACTGTAGCCATTAGATATGGACTTCTTTGGTCTCAGCTCTTTGCACATCTTTTACCTACCTTATTCCCTCTGTCTTCTCTTCCTGACAGATTTTCCACATGACCTATGACCTGGCCAGCGCAGTGATGCGTATATTTAACTTGATCGGTATGATGCTGCTGCTGTGTCACTGGGACGGCTGTCTCCAGTTTCTGGTTCCTATGCTGCAGGACTTTCCCTCTGACTGCTGGGTCTCCCTCAACAAGATGGTGGTAAGCATGATCCTACAGCATGTGTGTGTGTGAATACCTTCATTGCGACTGTGTGGCCAATGTGCTTGTGTATGCCAATTGGGATAAAAGTATTCTTTAGGAACACAATCACACGTGAAGGTATCTGGCAACACAATTAACACAAAACCACAACATAAAACAAATCCTCCATGGAGCTCAAAGGATTGTTATTCACAGGCTGACAGGAAACGGGACTTATTTAAACCTGCACCTCCACACACACATGCACACACACAGGACCTGCCTAAATTAAACCCTCTCTAGTTAAGCCCAGGAGACATGCCAGTGTAGGAAAAGCAAAAACTGGAGCCAATTTTTCACTCAGCACATCATGCCATTTGTCCCTCATCTGTTCTTTTCTTTACCGCTCTCATTTGTTTCTTCTCTCAGACGTCCATCTTTCCTTCCAGCTGGCAGGTAGCTTTGGCCATCTGCTGATAGACAGACCATTAAGGAAGGTTTTTTTTTCTCTCTCTCTCGAAAATGATTGCTGCCATTAAACAAAAACTGTCTCTGGAGCAAGTGATGCAACACCCATGTTGCATCTTGAGAATTATGCGATTTTATTCATCAAAACACATTAATTTTACTCTCGGAAATTTGAATATACCAAGACCGGAGCATCACACGCTTAGTTAAGAAAGAGATCATTATTTTGGGGTTGTGCTTCTTCTTTCTAAATTTCTTATTATTTGATTTGTTACAGTGATCTTTTTGTTTGTTTTTTTTCAGGTTGAGTATTTATCGCGTTGGAATTAAACTTTTCCTTCCTGTCTTGAGACTCGTCATTTTTGCAGGAGATAACAGAATGACTGGCAGAGCCGGAGGCACAGATAAGTCAGGGGACACAAGCAGAGAAACACACACACACACACACACACACACACACACACACACACACTGGACCCACCACTCAATATCTGATTTTCATCATTTCATTTTCAAATCTATACATAACACTTGTGCACACGTGTTTGTGCATGTACATAATAATCCTTATTTTCCTCACTCAAAGATATGGCATTAGTTATTCCTGCTGTAGGACAATTAGTATTTCAATGAGACCAAAAACACAGATTATCTATATACTGATTTGTAACATGTCATGTTTGGCACAAGCATTAAATACCTACTCAAATATCTGATGCTTATAAATTGGGTAATGGTGCATGTGTGATGTTTGACAGGGAGATTATGACCAGTTTGACAGCAGCTTAAGAATAAGCAGGAAATTCGGAGCAACAAAGAGAAAAAAAAAAATAAATACTAAAACCACAATAGAAAATATCCAATTACAGGTAAAAGTCCTGCATTCACAATTCTAAAGCAAAGTATTTACGGTAAAATGAACTCAAGTATCAAAGCAGTAATACTCGTGAAGAATGAGCCCGTCAGTGCTGAATTATCAATGCCGTAACATCAAGAATGAAAATATGGAGATACATGGTTATTATATGAGTGTAAACTACAATGTTGGAGATTATAGAATGATATATATAAAAAAAAATAATTATAGAATGGAACAGGGAACTAAATGTTTTTTCAAATCAGATGAAGGATTACACATTCATCTACTCAAGCCAATTATCTGCCCAATTTTTCTGTGTAAAACTCTTGGCTGACTGCTACTTACAGCTTTAGTAGTAAAGCTGTAAATGATTTAAACTGGATTGGGAGATATGTGAAATGGTTAAATGAAGGTGACATCTCACCTTTGCTGCTTCATCAGACTGCATCTTTTTTTTTTTACTTTGTCTCGAGCTATTTGATGCTTCCGTGTCTAAGAAATGTTTCATAAGCTCAGAATGAACACTCATTTGGCACATTTGTGACGTTTAGTCTGAAAATACTGTGTACTCACATGCACATACACACCACACTGGTTTGTCTGCTTGTGTTCAGAGGATTATGCATAGGTGCGTGTGTGTGTCAGCTACAGGAACAGATGGATCCCACACCCATTGACCCTAGGGGACGCACTTAGGCGTCTGTCATCTCTTTTCATCTCTAGCCTTCTTTCTCATTCTCTCTCTCTCTGTACATCATCGTGTTTGATTTTTTTTTTCCACCCGTCACTTTTCTCCTGCCTGCACAGATCAAACATGGCTACTCCTTTGGTTCTAGAGGTGTTTGTCAGTTCACCCTTGCAAAGCAGTTGAGAGTATTTATGTGGCGATGGCCTCTTATTGGATTTCAGTCAAAGTCAAAGTAGCATTTTGTGTTGTCGTTTATGCACAGTTGTTATTTATCACCAAAGGGCTCTCGTGCTCTCATGCACGCGTCACTCCCGTCATTGCTCGCCTTCACCTGCTGTTTCATTCCACTTCTCCCTCCCTTCCGCCTGACTGTGTTCAGATGGAGTTTCCTCTTTGATGCCATAGAGTGACGCATGTTTACGTCTGTGTACATGTCTGGTGTCACGGTCCCGCTGCACTCATGTGGGCGTGGTGCTTCCATCTCAGGGTGAGCAAGGTCAAGGCTTCTTTTCAGAGTGCTTTTAAAAGAGATTCAGTATTAAATGATCCCGTCCTCATGATTCATCTTGAGCCACTGCTTTCTGCCTGACCGTCTGTCTGCACTGGATTGAACTCCATCGCACTTTCTTATTTACACCATTCGTGCACTGAGACTGAATAAAAAGCCACACAGCCTGTCACTCATCCACTTTTCTCGTAAGGCCTTTATGCACTTTGTCAGGTAGACACTTGCAAACCACTCATACTCTAGATGTGTGTGTGTGTGTGTTTGTGTGTCTGAGCATTGTGTGTGTGTGTGACTATGTCGCAGACAGTAACTCAACTTTGTCCTTCTTGTAATGTATTCAGCAGCAGCTACTGTTTTCCTCTTAAACAAGACCTTTGACTTGTAAACATACGCACACACCGCACACATTATTTATTTGATGCCAGATTTGCATCAGTCTCCTGCAGCAGAATGATCAGAGGAGAACTGATCATGTGGGTTGTTATGGAAGTGACAGGTGGTTTTGTCCCTTCTTACCTTCCTCAGCTCCACTGGCTGTTAGATCAGCAGCATAAGAATAAAGTCTCTTTCTCCCAACTTCTCTGTCTGCTGCAGTCTGAGAACAGGAGTCACCTGTGCTAATAATAAAGTGCACTTTCTTAAGTACTTTACTACAATATTAGGGGACTTTCACAGTCATTTTCACAAAGATGGGGAGAAAAACCTTGTATCTCTCTAGGAAAAACATTTTTTTACTGTATTGACAAGTCATACAACTCTTGACTACTTTCAATACTAGCGTACATGTTATGGCTAATGCTAATTACTTATTAAGTTGGAGTTATCAATGCTGGATTTTACTTGAAATGGAATATTTTACTTAAGGGATTTTGCATGTTTGAGCGCAATATATATATATATATATAACCCGCATTACTTACCATTACTTACATTACTGCCAACCAGAACTAAAACCAGCCTGGAAGCTAGAAAAAAACAATTCAAATGTTTACCACTCCAGTAATCTGTTTTGGAAAATGTTGGCAATAATGGAACATGCATGCAAGTTGTATTTATTGGGCCCAAACATGCAAAATCAGTGGTATGCTCCTTTAAATACAGGATTCCAATAGGGATTTGGCATGATCTTTAATATATCTACAGCATGAATGTGTAGAGATGCACACACATGCAAAAAGAGGTTAGAGGAATAGAATGTCAGCACACCTTCCTGCTAGAAACATTAATGAGGGAAGCCTCCATTTATTCAATTACTGAGTCGATCTAACTGGCAGGCAGGCCTGTCAGAGCGCATAAAAATAATGGACAGTTTTGTGTGTGTGTACATGTGTGTTGGTGTGTTTGAGTGACAACTGTCTCTCATGATCATTTTCAGTACTTAATTACAGGTGATACAGGAGATTTGTTGGAGGAACTTCAGTAAAGATCATAACCAGTCATGTCAGTAAAGAATGAGAATAGATTGTGTGGATGCTCTAATGGCCAAAAGGCCTTTAATCTGGGTCACAACCTCACAAATGGTCATCAGGCTTGATCATAAATTTAACCTTTTATGATTAATATGATAAAATTATAAGATTAATATGATTATAAAATATAAAACACTATACACGATTTATAATATATGATTGGGATACTATTTTACAAAAAGTTCCATTATGACAGACAGCCATGCCATTCAGTTTTGCTAATTACTTTTTAAACAAGTTTTGTTCTGAAAACTAGCATCAAAATAACTTGAATTCAGTCACTGAAGGCAGTGTTGTGAAGTGTTACGTGTTACCTGCACAGGTGAGTTGGTGCTGCAAAGAGCAAGAATGCTGCACATAAAGTCCACTTCATTTATATTGCCCAACATGACAAATCTTGGATATGAGCCATTAATAATAAGATGTAAATGTGCTCAAAGATTGGAACTGAGCATCCAGACCTGGAGCGTAAATGTGGCTTTAGTGAAATTACGACTGTGACTGCCTCTGCTGTCACATGACCCTTTCACTCTCTCTGCTCTTATATGATGCTTTTACAAGCTGATTATCAAACACAAGTTTGAATCAGAAGAAAAGCATCTACACAACAGCACTAACATGAACACAAACACTCAGATGGGTATGATACCAGCGTGGACAAACATACAGCTACGCTCACTGTTCTATAATTATGCCATCGTACATCATAAATGTCCCATAACCCCCTTTGTGTTCCTCCCTAAACAGATTATGTACAATTAACGATCATCTGCGCTCCTCTGTGAGGAACCGTGGCAAATAAAATGAACATGAGAGCTTATTGCATTGTTTTTTCTTTTTATCCCTTAAACAGTGTGGGAGGTTGTGGTGGTGGTGGTGATGGGGTGGGTTGTGGAGGTGTTGTTTCTCAGCAGTAAGAGAGCAGCTGTACTCTGCACTGCTCTGGCTAATATGACATTCTGCAAAAACATCCATTTGTACCTGAGCCAGTGCAGGGTTGTGGCTCTTTTCTATATGCATGAAAATCAGAGCAGAAACCTGCCTTAACAAATACATTACTGCTGTGCAAGGTTACTGCTCATCTCCAACACTTTTCAGCTCCTCTGATCATAGTACATTTTTCATGGCCGTGGGCTTTCAAATACTCCCTCACTGCCATGCAGGCCTCAAACTACAGACAAGTTGACTGTCACTTCTTGTAAAGTGTACCGAGATAACTGCTGGCAGGGTGCCGTAGATAAAGAGTAATGTTGTTGTCTCATAGATGCATGTGACAGTAGTAGATAGTGTGTTTTGTCATGGGTAACGTGGGAATTGTCCCATAGATCACAGAAAGACAGTCTGCAGTCTGTGTGTGTCCTCAGAGAGGATGTGGCCGTGACAGACACAATGTGTGTGTCGCTGCAAAAGGAAAGTTTTCCTGATGAACCCCGAGAGTGGATGAACGGGTTGAACACAGAGAAAGACAGATAGCAAATGAAACAACTAAACTATTTTATAAATACAGTATTTTTATTACAACTAATTGGGCATATAGTAGTTTGAGGGAAATTGGGTGAGTTTCATTATTTGTTTGAATGTAGTTAATTTGAAAAACAAATACCTGCCTGTACATAGTATGGTGAGATCAAATGTATATAAGATGGATAAGTTATGTAACTCTAAAGATACCTTAATTCAACATAACGTAGCAAAATTTTGTAGAGAGATTATAGTGACATTTAGACATATGTAATATTTATTTACTTATTGCCTGTATTATGCTAAGATGTAAAGTGTGTTCTTGTTTTTTTGTGTGTGTGTGTGTGTGTGTGTTGTCTCTGCCACATGAATTCTGTGTGTTGGCCTTCTCAATTACCCCAAGTGGGATCTTATGAGAAACTATTATTTTTATTATTATGATGATGCTTTGTAAACACTTAGCCAATACAGCCTTTTATTTTATGTTAAATTGATTTCTACTCTAGATTTCTTTGTGCAATTTCACACGTCAGACAGCCTGACTGAAGCAGAATATTCTCTGGTGCTGCATCTGTTAATTGAAAGGCCTGCACACACCGTGTGGCAAGTCTGCGTCTTTTAGCAAGAGAGTAAAACAGAAATAGAGACAGGCATGTCTGATGTAAGAAAGTTTAGATATGTGCCTTCATTTATTTCTGCACTTGAGGTCAGTTTGTGGCTCCTGCTACTGCTGTTTATCTACTGACAATGTGTCCAGCATGTTGATGTCTGATTAAAGTCTTATCTGATAAGCGTAAGGCAGACAGGAGGGGGAAGCGGCCGAGGCTGGAGTCTGTGACTTTCCTGTCAGAGATTCAAAACCAAGAAATCAGGGTGTGTGTGTGTGGGAAATACAACTTATCATAATGGCCACAGGGATTATTAATGATAATGAGAAAAGAGCTGGATGAAGGACTAAAACAAGGTTTTCAAAATATGGAATAACAACAAAGCTGCAGCTAGGATGATATTTAAAATCTGGACTTGGGCAGTTATCATTGGTTTTTCAAAGTCTCTCTGTCTTTTATCTAAAATTAGAAATTCTAGTTTATCTCTCTAAACAACGCCAAACCACCGATACAGCTGACAGCCCAAAACAGAAGGGAGGCTGGCGGAGCTGCTAATGAGCACAGTCTGACACCAGAGACCTGATGGCCAACTTTCTGTTTATGCTAGCCTGAGCTAGAGGCTAAGCGCTGACAAAATTTCAACTTTGTCCTTTGTAATTCCTCAAATTGTGTTTTTAACAACTCATTTTTATTCGCATGAAAAAAAAAAAAAANAAAAAAAAAAAAAAAAAAAAAGCAAAGTGGCGAGAAGCCGTCCAGAATTGGTCAATCAGTGAGCGGGGACGTCTGAAGAGGGACAGAGGGAGTTTGAGAAGATGGCGTGTGGACCGCAGCTGTTTGAGGAGAGGATGTGAGGCCTCACAGTGTCTGTGAAGGGTTTTCTAATGGCTAACATGAGAGATTTAGAGTTGACTAAGTGTGTGAGCAGCAATCAGAGGCAGACTGGAGCAGGCAGATGCACGAGGTCCTCATTAACACTCACTTTTTCTCTTCTCCTTCTGCTCAGTCAAGACAAAGCAGAGCTGCTGGCTG
Source organism: Lucifuga dentata (assembly GCA_014773175.1). Lineage (NCBI taxonomy): Eukaryota > Metazoa > Chordata > Actinopteri > Ophidiiformes > Bythitidae > Lucifuga > Lucifuga dentata. The sequence goes on from VXCM01002574.1 coordinate 34,164, forward strand.
ATTGTGATTAGACTCTCCACCAAACCACAGCAATCACCAGACACAGAGACACCTACTTCACCAAGAATGACTAACTCCTCAGCCCTCTCATCTTTACCTCCCCCCCCCCTNCCCCCCCCCCTTTCTGTGCAATATGCTTTAATAGTTTACAGAAGACTGGCACAGGTCATCAGGTGAAAATTAATGCAGTGCTGAAAAGTAAAAATGAACTAAGAATCTATTATCATAGAAGCAAATAACTATTACTCGCTCACATTTGTCTCCATTCTATCCCATCTCTTCCATCTTTACATCCATCCATTTATTTTGCTTTCCCAAACCCCCATTATTTTTTTCCTCTCGTTACCCCCACCTCCATTTTTTTTTTCCCCCAACAGAATGATTCATGGAGTGAGCTTTACTCCTTTGCCCTCTTTAAAGCCATGAGCCACATGCTGTGCATCGGTTATGGACGACAAGCCCCAGAGAGCATGTCAGACATCTGGCTGACCATGCTCAGTATGATCGTAGGAGCCACCTGTTACGCCATGTTCATCGGCCACGCCACTGCCCTCATCCAGTCTCTGGACTCATCCAGACGGCAGTACCAAGAAAAGGTAAGCTAAGGCTCAGTGTTGTTTTTGGTCTTTGCATTTTGTCAATGCATCAGCTACTTTCTGAAACAAATCCGACTGAGTTGATAAACCAAGCTAATCACTCTAGGCAATATTAGGAGACAGACTAAAAATATCTTGGTAAACTTGGGAAAGTAAAATGTGATGTATGACAAATGCCTTGGCTCTGTGAGAATTAAAGTAACAAGATCAAACAGCAATGCCAGTGACCCAGTATGGCTGTATAACTTGTTGCTTGTTTGTAGGATGCATAAAAAAAGAAAAAACATGCAGTTTGTAAATAACATGCAAATATTTAGCATGCTATTGCAACACGATAACAGTAAGCTAACGTACTAATATTAGCACGCTGATGTGAATTTAGCCAAGATTTGTATCAAGCTTCTTGTTATGAACAAAAGTGTTACATATGAAGATATTTTGACCTGGTGGTGGCACTAGATGAAAAGTCGGATCATTAAAATGTTCATCCTCTGGGGATCACGAATGTACTAAATTTCATGATAATTCATCTGGATCAAAGTGTGGACTAATTGACTGACTTCATATAGCCAGTCCACTCGCTAAAAGCTAAAAAAAAAAAAAAACTGAAGCTGCCTATGCTCATCTAGTCAAAATATGTCATTTTAATTTGCTGGTAAAATACATTTCAAAATACAGTTAAATTTTTTTTTTCCCCTTTTGCTTACTGTGAACTATTATTGCTTAAAGTGATTATTTTGCATCTTTGTATTTTTGCACCTTTTGTATATCTCATCATTCCCACTGCACTGTAAAATATTAAGAATTGTTAGGTTTCAAATGCTATCATCCATAAGAACAGCATGTTAGCATCAGGGAGTTCTCAGGAAGATCAAGAACTATCAGCACCACAGTAGTTTCCAGTATACAGCATACACAGCGATGCCAAGGGGAATCTCCACATATCTAATCTACAATGCTTGTCCTCTATAAAGACAGCATTATCACATTTGATATGAACAGAGAGGGTTTTACTCATTTGATCCCAACACACTTTGACAGGAACAACATCTGTTCTATTAGGTTGATATTCATGGCTGCAGCTTGCTGGGCCTCTGCTGGCTTTCGTCTCCGTGCAGCAACAGATCAAAGCTTCTGCTTTCTGCAGGCTGGCAAGAAAATGCTGAGATCCGGCTTTATATGGCCACGGTGACATCAGTGCTCTGTTTCTCGTTAGCTTCCTCAGATCCTGCGTGATGGGGAGATGTCTAACACTATTCATGGACACACACACACACACACACCAGAGTGACTGGTCAAGCTTTGTTGTCTAATTGAAGCCTCTGGCCAATGTTTAGAACAAAGCATGATCAGGTTTTCATCTCTCGGCTGCTTTGGGGCTTTACTCCATTTTGTTCTTTAGTACTTGTGTATCACCTTGGAGAGATCTTGAATTATTTTCTAGGTTGTGATATCAGCAGACATCCATGATAATATAATGATGCTATTGAATGTGTTGATTCATAAGCATGGTGCAGCCAACAGCAAATACTGTGGATACATCATAAATGGATAACATTCTGCACTCAAGCCAAATGTGACTGAGCTGCTCTTAACAGTGACTCTTAATGTTCTTCCCTAAGAACTTAAACCAGGCACACACTGTATGACATTTAGCAATCGAGTGTGTTGTGTTATCTTACTCTACAATCAAATCCACTATCCTTCATGGCTAACGGCCCCAATTTCTGTGCTTACACTGTATGTCACCATCAATATGCCTGACCAGGGTACTTACACTGTGCGTTTTAATCACATTCTCTGTTTGGCTTTGTCCGCTGACAATTCCAATAAAGTTTCGCTGAAAAACACAGCTGTGCATTGTAATTCACAATGTAGAGAGCAGTAATGCATCCTCAAACAGATGTAAACCAAAGAAGAAGAGGAAACGGAAGGATTAAAGAAAAACGAAGAAAGTGCTATGTTGACATCAAAAAAAGAAAGGCAGAGTTCATTCTGCTTTGTTGCCATAGCTCTATTAATCTTCTCTTACGCTTTTTTCTGTCCACACGCTCTCCTGCTTGCGTGTTTGTTGCCCCCATGTTTGTTGTTACTAGAGCTGGATCCACTCATGCACTCAGGTATTGGCCAAAATTTCTGACATGCCAGAAATCCATCCCAGCGGCCGACAACCAAATGGTTCTTTGATCCGGCTGTAAAACTTCTGTTGGGACCCCGCTTACACAGCACGTCTAACGGCCGCAGGTGAAAATTCGTTCCGACTCTAAAATAAGTTAGGTACAACAAAATTGGGGTAAAATCAGCTTGAAAAACGTACAGTCTGGGCTCACTAATTCAGTACCATCTTTTAAAGCAAATTGGCAATAACAGGAAATAGCGACACAAAATATAATTCAAAGACGTGCTCTTATGTAATTACTTTTTTTTGATATTGCCAACTTTTAATTTTGTGTCATTTCACATGTATTTTTAATATATTTGCGTTTAAAAAAAAGTTACCCATTTTTCTTTTGAGCATGTTTGCTATTTTAAGTCCTTATTTATCTGTCGTTATAATTTGTCTCCATTTGTCTTTTATCATTTCATGAAAGTTTCAATGAAACTTTGTACGCTGTGTTTTGTGATGCTGCGTATGAACGTTGCTTCTTCTGACTCAGACTTCCATCAGCTGATGCAATCTGTGGAAAGTCCCAGCACCTAAGTTGTGTTTTGAAGCAGTGTCAAGAAAGTACTACATAGAAAAGGATCAGTGCTCATGTGTGTCTGTACTGCATCAGGTGAGTATATTTGTACTGTCAGTGTATCTGCGTGACACGGCAGCAATCAGCTCCTGCGCTTGGTGTCGTACTCTTACGTGATGCAGAACAGTGAAATAATGAACAAAGTCAAAATGATAGCTCATCCTGAATCCATCCCCACCACTGATTCTTCATCATTAACCAGTGAACTGAATAACTCAAGCCATCAGATGGAGATGCAGCTACGGGTTCGAACTGTCCTCGCTAACAAAATTAATTCTTTGTATGAGATAGTCTAAATTCATGAGTTTATACTAACACAACCCAGTGTTTTATTCAGTTGAAACAGAAATGTCATAATAGTTAGTATCTGCATTGAAAGACTCCAGTGACCACACAGCAGGAACATTCCAACTGTTTACCCAGTTACAAGCTACACAAAGCATATTTATGAAGACTTTATCAGAAAGGACAGTGTGTTGTTTGGACAGTGTTATGTTTAGCAGGTCTAGGGCAGAGAGTATAAATAGACACACACACAATGTGTGTGATAAGAGGGGGATGTTAACTGAGAAGTACAGTGTAGAAATACTTTATAGCATCCCTGTTGTTAAGAAACAATCATTTGCAAACACATTACGACACGCACACAAGCACGCACAGGAACTGATTGTTGGGTACACACTTCAGCATTCCTATCTCTCTGTGATTACAAAACATTTGCTACAATTCATACTTAATCTAATGAAACATAGTCATGAGGGGATTTTGCAATTTGGGTATGACCCACATTGTCAATCATTTATTTTGGGGTTAAGACGTGGTTTTAAGGTTAAGTTTAGAATCAGAATGACCTTAAGCTTACAGTAAGGGTTGAGGTTATACATGTAAGAGTGTGTCTTTGGTTGAGGAAATGAGAAATGAATGCAAGTCCATACAATGTCCTCAAAAGTACAATTGAAGTTTGCACATGTTCACACAGACTGACAAACGTAACAGTAAAAATAATGAGGCAGCGACACCAGCGTAGCACTCCTTTATCATTCCCTCATTCATGTTAAGTCTGTGTCCTCATCCCTTGTTTCTGTACAACAATCTCCTCACTCTCTCTCATTCTACTCCATCTATCTGTTTGCCCTTGACTGTTGGGCAATATACCATCTGCCAGAGGACACATGGACAGAGAGCATTAGCTATTTATATAACTGTACTCCCTCTCCTCCTCCTCTCCCTTTAGAGCAATATAGCAATGTGTCTGAGGAGTTGTGAGGGCAGAGGGAGATGTGACTCAGGGGGGCCTCCAGAGATGAGTCCTGATCCGCTGGGCCTTGACATGTCACAAAGCTGTTTGAGTAACTGCTCACTTTATAACCTGGACAACATCTGAGGCCTAACCAGCTTATCTGAGTCTCTGTCACCGATTTTATAGCTTAAAATATGGGGGCTGGAATTTACTTGACAAAGTTAAAAGGGGTGTATACACGTCCTAAAGAGTGTCCAGACTGCAGTGTCTCAGTGTGTGTGATCCTTTTATAGCCCCAAAATAAGACTGTACTCTGTCAAACATTTTCAATTAAAATTCAAAACCATCCCTGTTTTATAACTGGCAACAGTCTGAATTATCGCAGAGCTTGCCTTCTAAAACCATGAATGTGGATGAATCTGTATGTATGTGTGCGTGTGCATGTTTGTGTGGCTTTTTTGTCCTCTGCAGAATGCTGCTCATGGTAATATGCAGTATCTGCATGTCTAACATTGCTTTTGTGTCTGTGCTTCCTGTCTGGTTGTGGTCATTTTTATATCTTGCAGTAGTGGATTTTACACCGCAATGCTATAACACTGTGAATAGCATCACATTCACATGAAACTGCACAGAAATTATAATGAAGTCTTAACTGGGGGCATTTTAGTATGGGCACTGAGGAGAAAAGGCATCAAAGAGCAAGGAGACATTTTACGCATGCATAAAGGAGCTGAGGAATCACTGAAATCTAGATATAAGAAACTCAGTTTGGTACATTACTAAAAATACTGGAAGCTCACATCAACAAGAGCTGGACCAATTACTTTACTGCAATCAGTTGATCCTCAACAGCACACTCCAGTTTATCAGTGCGCGCGCACACACACACACACACACACACACACACACACACACACACACACACACACACACGCACCCAATATCGAATGTTAAGCCTGGCAATTCCATTTCAGACACTTGACAGACACTTATGCATGAAACAGACAACCTATTTTGAAAAGAAAGCATATTCCACAGCAGCCTTACTATTACTGTATAATAATTAATCACAGAACAGGAAAAACACACCATTATTATGGAGACCCTAGTGACATATGCATAAATATGAATCAAATAGCACTTACCTCAATAGCAGAATACAGCATTACCATGTTAGACGATAGACAGATATTATTTATTTTATTTATTTATTTCAGATATGACAACATAACAAATAAAACAATCAAAAAAAAAAAAAAACCCAAAACAGCTATATATAACCAGCTATAAGCGATATGAACACAAGCGAACACTGAAAATTAAAACTACAAGTGTGCTAAAGTTAATAGCCAATGTTAGCTGGTGGATCTTCCATGTTATCTGGTTGTTCGGACCCGTTTGTTACTGATGACAGTACCAAAACAAACAACAAAAGAATCCAATTTCTTCAGTTTCAAAACATTTTTTTTCTCCAAATTTCAAATTCTTTCCTCTTTTAAGTGCCATTTTTATGCTTACAAGGCTATGGCAGTGATTCCCAAAGTGTATACCACGCCCCCTGGTGGGCCGTGTACGAACTGCAGATGGGCCGCAAGGAGGGAGGGAGAAATTTGTAAAAACAAATATATAAAATTATAATCTTAAAAGTTAGATTTTTAAGGTTAGATTGTTTCCTTTCAGACCCATTCATATTCTATCTCCTACTCAGATCTATATCTTGATAGCCTCTTACGTTTCAGGGGTGCACTTGGAGACGTCATAAAAATATATATATTTAAAAAAAAAACAAACAAAAAAAAAAACAGCAAGGCATTTGACTTCCTGAGGCAGCGATGATGACACTGACGTAAGGTGCATTCTCATGTAGCAGTGCGCAGAAGCTGACAGATCAGCCAGCAGTGCTCACAGTCACCAGTAAAATCACACCTCAACTCTGCTTGTAAAACTGGTTTGAATGTTATTTTCAGCACGCTGAAGACCTAGTGTAAATTACGAAGCAACGTGTATGAAAATACGGTGCAAATTGCGAATATTGAATCAATATGGGACGCAGCATTTTACTTTGAAATCCAGGATGATCCTGTATTATACGGGGTGGCAACCCTAGGTGTGTGGGTCCTCCACCTGCCAGAGTTGGGAGACAGATCTTTCGGCTGTGCTACTACTCATCTCTTCTCAGATCCACACTCCCTCCTGCTCCCTGCAGTCCTCATCAGCTGTCTCTCTCCCTCAACTCTCTCTCTCTTTCTCTCTCTCCACATCCGTCAGTTGGACTGTGCTGCCGAATCTGAACTGCTGTCAAAACACACCTTTTTAAGCTGCTTATCCACTGAGTCCACCTGCGTTTGTCAGGATATTGTTTTATGTCTGATTTTGTTGGTGTTTATGTTCTTTGTTAAGTGACTTTGGGTATCTAGAAAAGCGCGATATAAATGGAATGTATTCTGTATGTAATATTATTACATGGCTGGGTAATATGTTAGAGCGCGTAGGGTGGAGTGGGGGTGGGGGTGGGGGCTGGACAATGCAACAATTTAGTGGTCCTTGACATGATAAAGTTTGGGAACCCTTGGCTATGGCTTTTTTTTTGTTTGTTTGGTTTTTGACATGATCCTGTTCCAAAAGCAATGACACTTGCTGATCTTTCTTAGGATGTGCAAAAAAAAAAAAAAAAAAAAACCCATTATGTAAACATCTTCAAAGAAGAAAAAAGAAAGCTTGCTGGAGAATTTTACCCTAATATTCACGTTAAGTATGCTCATAAACTTACTGTCATGAGTTCAGTCAGCACTGGGCAGGAGATTTCAGATGTTGATACTGAAATTGTTCTGAAAATGTTTACTAGACATTTGAAGTTGAGTAATATTAGAATTTACAAGCTTATCTATTGTCATTAAGTCAGTATTACAGATAATCTCCCTGGTATTTTCCTTCCAGTAGCTTTTTTCACAATCCACATTTAATTCTCGTAAAGCTTTTCCTTCCTAAACTCCCCTGCTTCTCTTTGATAAATCCTCTCCTTTATTTTTTGGAGATGTAACAGGAGAAATCAATAACAAGAAATTAACGGGATAATGGCTTCTGCCCGGATTCATATTGTCACTGGAAAGATGAAGTGTTTCTAATATATAAAGCGTGTGTGTGTATGTTTCTCTCTGTCTCCGCTACTCAGTCACTGAGCTAAAGGATACTGCTGAACTCAGGCTTTTCACACACACACACACACACACACACACACACACACACACACACACACACACACACATATATATAAGATGCATCTTGAGCCCTCACTCAGTGACATGCCCCATTATTAGGAGAGCCAATTCAATTTCGCTTTCCCTGTGTGGCAGCTTACAGTGATGTCCATAAAAAAAACCTCAGCTCAGAACTAACTAACTCCACAGATTGAATGTCAGAAATGTAAAGGGTTTGTTAGTTCTGAATCCGATTTTATATGCTGGATGCTTCCTTATTAATGCAATCTAAAAATAGATGTGTTTGGTGGCGAGCTGCTAAGATTCAATACAACATGAGCGGTGCCAGCCATGATAAAGCCGCTGAGTTACGTGCTGTATTTTATTAAATATTCATTGAAGAAATGTATATCTGGGTATAAATACAGTATGTGACATATGAGTTGTACATACAGTGTATGCAGTTCTGTGCCTTTAAGCATTTGTTTGTAATTTGTGTATGTGTATATTTGAGTCAGAGCATAACAAACGTAAATAACAGCAACAATCACTTAAAAATTATGGGTGACTATGGATGACTCTGGTGATATGGATTTGGTACATAGAACTTCACAAATTAAACCACTAGACTGGTTATTACTGTCACTACTTGTTTACTTGTATTGTTTGTCTTTGTCTGTTTTGTCATGGGTATTAAGCCCTCTTTGAAGCTTCACAAATTAACCATTAGATTGTTTATTACCATCTCTGTTTATTTGTTTTCATCTGTTTGTCTTTGTTTTTGTTGAGGTGTATTTAGCCCTCTTTTATAGAAATTATTAGTTTTAAATAAAACGTGATAGGTTCATCAAGGAGGGCCGGTGAAGGTCACACACTCACACACGCTCACACATTATGTTATCTGTCTGATGCAATATCAAACTGCATATATATGCAAAACGGTTTGTGCCAATCGTGGCATATACCACAACTACATATGCGGACAGATGGAGAAGGGAAAAAATTAAAATTAAAAAAATAAAAAATTATGGGTGACAGACACCAGCACCTTCCCAACTCCCCACTCATTTTTTCCTTCCACAGCATCACAATGAATTTGGTAACAAGTCGCACAGTGTGGATTTTCAAAACACCATTCCCTGCAATAGCAATGGCTGAATAAATTCAGTCAGGCTACAACTGTATCTTCACACATCTTATTTCACATGCTGAAGCTGCTTATTTTTCTGTCTCTTTGGAATCATGAGGCCGGCTGAGTCTTACTCCCATGTCACTGACTTGAGTGACTAGTACAGGTCGAATGCTGAGAAAATGAGAAAGTCAATAAAACGCAGCTTTTTGGAAGGGGGGGGGGNAGAGAGAGAGAGAGATGTCGCTTTCATTTAATTGAGACTGTGGGACAGCAAGCCCTCAGGCAGGAAATGTTTAATGGGAGCTTCCTGGTTTCTTCGTGTGCCTGATTAACTGTTTGGGGTCTTCTGTTGTCACTGGCGCTTTGACTCGACTTGCATAAATCTTGTTCCACTGAGCTCATTCTGTCACTCAGCATCAAACATGAGATATCATTTTTAATCATGTTACAAGAAAACAGAATAGAGGGTTTAAAAAACAAAACAAACAGAAAAGCAAGATTAGAATGAAGCAATCATAAAAGTGGAAGATGCAGGGAGGATTATGGGAAGATAGTTTATATGCAGTAGTCTGAAGAGAATCCAACTCAATTTGATCTGCTGCGCTCTTTAAAAAATTTTTGCTTTATGTTGCAGTTTTTAAATTTTGTCCCCTGAAATTTTCTACTCTGCATTCATCGCGTTTCATGGACAGAAAATCCTCCGATAGAAAAAAAAAGTCGTAACATACAGTCCTTCAGCCAGCAGGACATTCTGATTTGCCACCAGGGTCAAACCTTCATTCCTTTACTAACTCACATGTTGCTTTCCTCTGTGACAAAATATAATTTCCAGGACAGTAACTCATCCTCTCCTATGAACATGTCATTGAACGTTACAAACGAGGTCATCGTCAATGCCCTCGCTGTTTTTCCATACATGAAGGCTCCTTATAAACCATGACTAACACACAGGAAGATAAACATTCTAGAAAATGAAAGAATTGGTTTCCCTCCTGATTCCCATAGGATGCACTGTATGTACATACTAACAGGCAAATGAAGATTGTTATTATATATACATTATATACATACATATACACTCACACACATATATACATATATCTATACATATATATATATAGATATATATATATAGATATATAAATATATAGATATATATATAGATATATATATATATTATATACGATCCTTCAACTGAAGTTAAAACATAAGGTATAATGTTTTCAGCAGACAAAAGTGATATCCTGATAATCTTTACCTCGATTTACCTCAAAGTTTGAATTTACCACCCAGATTTCAAAGGCAGAGGGTAACAGAATGGCAGTTCTGCTGATAAATAGCGTAAACACAGGAAGGCTTTACACAATGCCTGCTCCCGCTGACAGGGCACAGTCTATTTCTAAACATCTTTTTCTTCGCTAGACCAATTCACCGTAACACATTTCAAGTGTTTATCATCCGGGGCTGTAAGCAATATTTATCCAACCGTCATATTTGAGTAAAGTATGGAAGGCACAGCTGCAGGTTTGAGCTGTGTGTTGTGTTGTTGTATCAACAGCAAGCAGGGGTGTAAAGATGCATCGATGAGAGAGTGATTCAACTGCATCGATCTGACATGTTCTAATCGATTATTAATTGAGAAAAAGAATTAATCTGTCTTCTCCTGGGACTATATTCCCTTGCAGAGGCATATATTTTCTTCTATGAAGCATAGGGCCACTTAAATACTTTGGCAAAAAAATGCCATTACGTTGTCACTATGATGGATTACTCATCTCAAGCATGTTTCAAGTCTCTACAAGTTGATTTCAATAGCGTATGGAATGAACTGAAACTGCCTGTGTAGAAGGCAGGAAAAAAATAAATAAATCTAATTATTTACAACTCCGGTAGGATGTTCTGGGAAATGGTTGTCAGTAAGGTAACATGTATGCAGGTTGTAGATACTGAACTAAACATGCAAAACCACCAGTATGACAAGTCGTGCAGCCACTTTTCTCCCCCAGCATTTTTTTTGGTTTTGTTGGGTGTGAGCTATACGGGCATATTTTTATATTTAAAAGAAGGTGCAGGTGGTGATTAGGGGTGTTATTGCCTTAAAATAATATCACAATGTTTCTGGGAATTTCTGCGACAATGATATATATCACAGTATCTATCTGAAGACATTTTTGCGATAATGATATTCACAACAATATGAACAATCTAACACTGAACAATGATTTATTAGTGATTTATAATTTAGCAAAAATGTATAACAAGTACAAACTATAAAGGAAGGCACAGCATTTCCCTTCAGTAATAGTAGAAAAACAAATTAATACTCTCATATTTTCATTTGAAAACAATAGCTTAAGTTAACATCACATTCTAGACTTCAGTAGTGTACAAAACAGCATCAGCAAATAAAATGAGCTCAAATAGTGTAACGGCGAGGTAATTATGACACTGTTCATATAGTACTGGTAGAGCTGTCTTTAAAAGATATTTCTTTGGTGGGATCTTGTACCTTGGGTTGAGTTTTTTTTTTTGTTCATTTGCTTAAAGCCTTCTTTTTCTATTCTTTGGACTGGCATCATGTCTTTAGCGAGACAAAAACTTTGGTGATTTCACCCCACCGTTTGCTTTTTCTCTCATAGGGAGAACAACTTGTGAATGCTGTAGATATATTCGGCTGAGTTTGTTTCACACACTTCTCTGCTTGTTCTGCATCTCAAATCAGCCGCTGCTTGGGTCTCCTCCTCCCAGGAGTTCTGAATTTGCTGTTGTTGGCCCGGATGTTTATGCTTCAGGTGGTGAAAAAAAAAATTTGTTGCATTCCCACCTCTGGCAGTTATCACTTTCTTGCATATTTTGCAAACGACTGTTGTTTGTTGGAGATCTGAACTCTTGTAACTAAACCGTTTCCACATGACAGATGTAGCTCCCNACTGTTGTTTGTTGGAGATCTGAACTCTTGTAACTAAACCGTTTCCACATGACAGATGTAGCTCCCATTTTTAGGCAATAACTCTTCAGATGCAGACTCGCTACTCTGGTCCATGCTTGTTCGGGATGGTTTTGTGCATGTGCTACGCATCATTATGCAATATCGTGATATGACAAATTCTTTTTTTATCATGTAAAGAAAATAACAGTATTATCGTGAACGACATATTATGACCCAGCCCTAGCGGTGATGCATGAAATCATGTAGAATGTCCAATCTTTATGAGAAATAAAACAAACCCATCTGTGTTCAGTGAATGGAGTGTAATGGCTGATTTAGTCTTTAACTGACAATGTAAGGAGACCATATACAGCCAATCCAGATGCTGCTGTTTTCACAAGGAATCCAGGCATGAAATGTGCTACGGATCATCATAATGAGCTGAGAGAAGTGGACATTCAGGCTGAATATGATGTCAATAAACATAACAGAAGTGTGTATGTGATGGCATGAATCAAATTGGGTTCAATTTGACCCTCCAATGAGCAAACACTAGAGATGTGCTGTAGCTACCCTCCATTTCCAGCTCTTTTCCAACCACACATTTACACATTTTATCAAAGCTAACATAAAGAAAAAAACATCTTTCTGACTAAGAATAGTATCTGAATACAAGCATAAATGCTCACTTGTTCCAATTAATTATTTACCTGTGGCTTTTTTTTTTTTTTTTTTTTNTTTTTTTTTTTTTTTTTTTGGACAGCAGTTTTCGTAGAACATGGAACTGTTTAATTTTATTCCTTATGAAAATAATGAAACACTGGAGAATAACAGTTTCACTTGGAAATCATTTTTCTCTGATCTACAGCCAGGTTGTTCTTCTAAAATAAAGAGAAAGAAAGAGAGAGAGAGAGAGAGAGAGAGAGAGAGAGAGACTGGTTTTGCTTAGAATGTACAATAACAGCATCTTTCTTCTGTAGACACAGTAGAGCCTGAATTGTCACTGGCTCTACACATTTGTCATGTTTCCTCAACAAATTCATCAGTATTTCCCTCCCACTGTGACGCAGCATAAATAGGTCACATCGTTTTCGTTCTCGCTTGTTGTATATCTCAGTATCTGCACACAGAAACTATAAGCCAATCATGAGCCTTTTTGTCAAATCTGCGGTTTTGTGATAGAACAGTTCGTCATAAGTAGAAATGAGAATGCTTGGTATTTGCATAGCTACAGCATCTTGTTTTAAAGGACCATACCATCTTTGCATGTTTGAGCCCAATATATACAACCCACATACATGTTACATTACTGACAATTACTTTTCCAGTAATTATCATTACTAGAGTGATAAACATTAGAATTGTTTTTCCTCCCTTCCAGACTGCCATTGGTTTCACTTCATTCCAGTATGCTATAAAAATCAACTTGTACAGACTTGAAAGGTGCTTGGGATAAGTAATCCGTCACAGTGAACACAATGCCAATTAACTGGTTTGTCTAAGTAACTTTATTAAACCAGTCCAACACAGACCTACATGGAAGAAACTGTATGTCTCCGCCAGGGAATATAGTCCCAGGAGAAGACGGCTTTTACAGAGAAATTAAAACCCACTGTCTTTTACATTCAGAGTTATGTGTTAGCAGGCAAAACATTGAATTTTAATGAGTATATCAACTGAACATTTGATTTGGAAAGATTTGCCAAATCTCCTTTGCCAAGGAGATTTGGAAAAATAACGGAAAACTAAAATACAGTTTTATGTTTTGGAAAATGGCTGTCAATAACGTAATGTGTATGCGGTATTTATTGGGCTTAAAGATGAAAAATCACCGATATGGTCCTTAAAGTATGTTTTCTAGCATGTTAGATGTTTTTGCTTTGCAATGTTGCTGACTACAGACTTAACTGCCATTTCACTGTGAGAAACAGAAAGCGGACTGCTCCTTTAGCAGACGCTAAAGCAGATGCCACTAATATGTGCCTTTCATAATACAGGACAAATTCCTCAAACCTATTTTTTCCACTCATTCATGTTTCTGTTTCCTCTGTGTCCCTCCCTCTTTTCACCTGCCCGTCCTCTCCCAACACCACCACACCATTCATCATGGATCTTTCGCTCCTGTAGTACAAACAAGTGGAGCAGTACATGTCGTTCCACAAACTACCGGCTGACTTCAGACAAAAAATCCACGACTACTACGAACACAGATACCAGGGAAAGATGTTTGATGAGGAGAGCATCCTTGAAGAACTTAATGAGCCACTGCGCGAGGTATGAACGCATTAATATGCAAGCACGCATGTGCATAAGCACAGATGTGCACACAACAATCCACATACACAAACACATTTGTTAAATAGAAACTTAACAAATCCACTTTTTGAGTTGTACACACCACAGTCTGCACTCATGTACACACACACAAACCAACTCATGCTTGTTAAAGAGCAACTTAACACTTAACACCAATAGTGGTCCAGCCCTTTTTTTTTTCCAGGGGTTAAAAACTTTTTTTTCTGCTTATTTTTTTTTAATGTCTGAAGAAGGTGTGGTCAAGCTAAAACAGGGGAGTTAAGTTGCTCTTTAACTGTCCAACACATAAGTGGACTAGAATAAATTCACTCTAATGCTTGGCCATGGTCTTTCTTTGAACAAAGCAAAAATGAAACTCGCTAGTGGTCCATGTTCAAGCATTTCCAGCCACTGCCTTTGCTACTTGTAATTTATTTGATTACTTGGAAATCCTTAATCAAGCATTTATTCTGGATCTATCAACAAAACAGAAGTTGCAGCACCTACATCTTATTCTCTGTAAAATCATAAACCTAAACAAAACTAAAGAAATGATGCTACATCTGCCACCTGTCATCCACAATAGAAAACTACTTCTGATATGTGAAATTATTTCATTTTTGGCAGGGTGTCTTTCAGCAAGAATGCACTGTTGTACAGAGTGTTAAGTGAGACTTTAAATAATGTCCAACAAACTTCAACATGCAAACTACAATGTAGCATTATAACCCATTGTAACTGTGCTATCACCATGCAGGAAATTGTCAACTTTAACTGCCGTAAGCTGGTGGCATCAATGCCGCTGTTTGCTAATGCTGATCCCAACTTTGTGACGGCCATGCTGACCAAACTGAGGTTCGAGGTCTTCCAGCCTGGAGATTACATTGTCAGGGAGGCCACCATTGGCAAGAAGATGTACTTCATCCAGCACGGGGTGGTCAGCATCCTGACCAAAGGAAATATAAGCATGAAGCTAATGGATGGCTCCTATTTTGGAGGTGCGCTTTCATCTCTGTCTGATCTTTAGTTACTTTGTTCTATTTTATTCTCTGTTCTGCCTCAGGGCAAAGGTTATGTATTTCACTTACAGTAAATCCACTTTAAATCTATCCAATAAAATCCACTAGTGACTGACTTAAATAAGAACAGCAGCTACTAGGGATAAAACGAAACAAACAAAAAATATCCACCCAAGCATTTTACTTGGATTCTTGTGTAGTCTTGCCTCACAGCCACTAGTGTCCCACTTTTCCAGGTTATTCTGCTACTGATGCTGCTTTTGCCATATATAAAACTACCCAGACATACACAAACACACATTCATCGAGTTTTGTGGATTGATGATTTGAATCATCAACCCACAAAAAATCTGTTGCCCTCTACATTGGGCCAGAGTTCACCGGCAGTGCTGTTGATGTGCCAATGGCCCAGAGCTCTGCTTGAGTGGCACAGATACAGGACACACACACACACACACACACGCACATCCAATTAATAATAGCTAATTAGCGCAGCAGCACGGTGATGACAGAGCCATTTGTAATGCCAAGCACAGTCTGTCCAAAGCCACCAGGGAGGAAATCACTGTTCTCTCATAAAGCAAAGAAGCAGCGGCGAGTTTGGACTGGCTGGAGCTTTAAAGAGAATGATGATTAAAGTTACTTGTACTTGTCTTTACTTATGATAAATACAAGTACAAGTAACTTTAATCATCATTCTCTTTTTAACATATAATTCAATTTTTTTATTGTTGAAAATAGCCCAAATTGTCCAGTATACACACTATGTACTGTATTTCAATTCTAGTAACGTTTGGAGTTCATAATGTAAAATACTGTCCATGGTTTCAGTACAGCACACTTGCGTGCAGGAGCTTTTACTGTGACTTTAATTACAGCTATTTATTCATCAGCTATGCATTCATCTTAAAACCCTGGCTGCAAACCAAATTTCCCCTAGCAGGGACAATGATGATTTGAGCTTGAACTTGAGCTTTGATTAGGCTGCTAGCACACGAGTAGCTTTACATTTGTGCAGCGGTAACCATTTGCATGTCGCTGCATACATGCAAGACAGTCTGAACCTTCCAAACTTAGACCAACATGCATCATCAAGAAGTGCCACAGGTTTGGATGTAGCCAACCATTCTGACATTCAGAGCTAAGTAAAGCAAATTAACAAATTAAAAGTTAAAGTTTTTATGTAGTTAACTGATCATCCATGACTAGGTCTTCATCTTCTGAGACTTGAGAAAAGAGGGTAGGAGGGTACTAGAAAGAGGAAAGGAAACAGAATGATCAGGCAGTAAAATTGTCACATAGAATTTTGTTTATTATATATTCTAGTAATAATCTACTGATGCAAACAGAAAACAGTGCAGTCCAACTCAAAGAAAAACTGAATGCTATTATACTACATGAATATTCAATTCACTGCTAAAATAATTTTCTTGAGTAGTGATTTACCCATTATGCATTTCTCTGTATTTTTCAGCATATTTACAGATGACAGTATCCCATCCACAATGTAAAATTAGGCACAAGTGGTGTAAGCAGCTTGGTAATGCACCGCCAGTGGTTTCATTAGTATTATCGTCTTCTCACAGCACTTCACAGTGCACTAATGATGCTAGCAGTATGCAAATGCTTATACCATGCGTAACTAGGGATATCCCAAATGAGTATTTGTGAAAGGACATCTAGGACATTCTGTGTATTCTGCGATGCTTCTCCGCTACTATTATAAAATTAGACAGTCTATAATCTATAGAGTAGCAGCTATAAAAAATTTTGCCTTCACCTTTTGGATGATTAGACCAAATAAATGTAAGACATGTAGAATTACAAAATTGTTTAGATAAAGCAGATCAAATAAAACAGGACAGACAGACAGATATTTCTTTCTTTCATTCAACACAGATTCAGAGGACGTCAACCCTTCAGGAATAGAAAAGGAGGGCATGTGGTTGTCAAGACAACAGAGAGCCCCAGCACAGGATAGGGGAAGGGGAGGGGAACAACTGAATGTAATGAAGCTTAGCTGCACATCTCCAAATATAAAGTTCATTTCCTTCACACAGCTGTCAGTGCTGTGTCAGTGCTGGAGGAAACACTCAGTGTTACTGCCAGTGGGTCATAGTGACTGACTACACAAGCAATGCATGAATAAGCTACTGTCATTCATAAAGGCTTATGTGAATAAAGTTTTGTACATCCCAGTGGAGTTTGCATGTTCTTCCCGTGTCCGCATGGGTTCCCTCCGGGTGCTCCGGCTTCTTCCCACCTCCAAAGACATGCATGTCAGGCGAACTGGGAACTCTAAATTGCCCATAGGTGTGAATGTGTTTGTCTGTCTCTGTATCAGCCCTGCGATACACTGGCAATCTGTCCAGGGTGTACCCCACCTCTCACCCTATGACCGCTGGGACAGGCTCCAGCCCCCCCATGACCCTCAACAGGACAAACGGGTNCACCCTATGACCGCTGGGACAGGCTCCAGCCCCCCCATGACCCTCAACAGGACAAACGGGTTTAGAAAATGGATGGATGCATATCCCAGTCCTTGGGCAGCTATGTTGATCCAAACAATGAAATGGTAAAATGAGGGAAATCCATTGAAAGCATGGCCCAGAAAGAATGTATGCATGTGTAATTTACTCTCTGGTGGTGAGACAGATGCAAGGACATGAGCAAAGCTATGAGAGCTGCAACGGGAGAGGTCCCAGCCAGTTGGCAGTCAAACAATACNAAAAAAAAAAAAAAAAAAAAAAAAAAAATTCAGAACAATTTTAGCTTAAAATGTTCCTATCATTTACATCTGTTTCCTGATGTTTGTGCTAGGAGGGAGGTTTCTGACTACAAGGTTCATAACCTCAGTTAAAGTCCATGCATTATTTCATACGACCAACTCATAGTATGTGAAACATCCAAACTATCCTTTTAATTTTGTAACATATCAAAGGATGTTAATGCATTTAAACAATTAATTGCATCTATTGAGAAACATTAACTATGTTTTCATTGAGATTATTCTCATTTATTTCCTGCTGTCTGTGGTACTTAAAGCACTATTTATTAATCGTAGATAAAATTGTCTTCTGATCCACAATGAACGCTAAAGTACCAATAACTAATAATCATGACATCTGAAGGTAGCCTTGGTGAGCCTTCTTGACTTGTAGTAGCTGAGAATTTCAGACTGCCCAACAGATCTCAGTCCCTCCTTATTTGTAATGTTTCTAGCTTGTTCAGTCTCTGACACCCTAGAATACCTGTCAGTCTGCCTTTTTTTTTTTTTTTNTTTTGTTTGATCTGACCACCTCTCATCCAGTTTCTCCCCACTCCTCCCCCAGAAATCTGCCTGCTGACCCGTGGCAGACGGACAGCCAGTGTGAGAGCAGACACCTACTGTCGGCTGTACTCTCTCTCCGTGGACAACTTCAACGAGGTGATAGAGGAGTACCCCATGATGAGGAGGGCCTTTGAGACTGTAGCCATCGACAGATTGGACAGGATAGGTAAGATCACCAGCTGGTTAAAGGAAAAAAAAACAGGAGTACTAAACTCTGTCAGCTACATTCATATATGTTTTTGACAGAATTAACACAAATTGCTACGTTGTTCACATGAAGCGTTTCTGGAGCTGTCAATTCAAAGTTTGGACCTTGTGTATTTTGAGTCCATGGGACTTGTGTCATTTATCTGAACCAAAAACAGCAATGCAATTTATCTTTCCTATGCTGACTCTACTTGGTCAGCATAGGAATTAGCATATCATCATTAGCATACATGTCATTCATAAAATTAAATGAAGCATATGGAAAATGTATTCATTCACTAATGTGATGTCTTCGTCAGAACACTACGCTGCCTGAATGCTGTGATGTATATATTATCATAGGGACCATGTGAGGAAGGGATGAGTGGGCGATGGAAAGTATTCAAGGCCATGAATCATTTATTATGTATTTTCTTCTACATTTGTTCATTGCAATGGAATACTTCCTATGTCTATTTGTCTTTTTTGGAAAACACTTATCTACAACATGTGACACTTATATAGCATATATCGATACATATAGCAGATATCAATATTGTGACAAACTGCAGAAAAAAACCGCATGTCAGTTTTTGTAGCTCTACACTGAGACTTTATGTATTTGGTAAAAACATTACGTAATGAAAAGCGTAATGAATGTAAGTGAACATTTGTGGTTTGGACACAGAAACATGCTGTGTACATGGACACACACGTACAGACAGACTATTCTCTCTACTGTAAATGCCATCATATAGTTGCTTTAATAGCACTAGTTGCTGACCAGAAACATTTTATTTTTGCTAATAATGTAAACATTCCCCTTCCAGTAATGCCTCCCTGTTGCCTCCAAGGTCAGTGGTGCTCCTGATGTTACATCCCCCGTCACATGACCCACACTTCCCATGTTTACAAAAAACGCAGCACCCGCCACCTGCCAGCTGTTGCCATAGCAGCTACATATTCCACACATGAGCAGCTTTCAGTCACCCAGCTCGCATATTTAGAGGGAGGCTTCAGATTCAACCTGCAACCACCAACCAGATATTCTCAATGGATTTCATCGGCACATCATGAATAGCAATCAAATAAGGCATTCTATTGTTTAACTTTGGCAGGAAAATGTATTCGAGTCAAACATACACAGGCCTAGCAGAGGCCATGTTAAGAAAGTGACATCTAAAAAAAAATGATAACACAAGCGTAGTCACTTTCAGGTTGTGAGGAAAAGTTTTAGAATGAGTCGTACTTTTCAGGGGTGGTGGTGGTGGTGGTGTGTGTGTGTGTGTGTGTGGGGAGCAAAGCCAATTAGGGTGCAATCATCCCTGTTGGAGTTACACCCACAGCCACAACTATAACACATGCCAATACCAAGAAGGTACATCCACACACACATTAAATTAAAACATTTCCTATGGTAAGTTTATGCATAGATCTACAAACACAAACATGTTCTTGGATCAGACTCATGTTCTCTCTCACATTATCTGCACTAAGGTGACTGCAAAAACACCGGCTGCGTATCACCACCACAGGGAATCGGTGCGATAGATGAGATGCTCTCACTCTCTCCCACTGTGTGTGTGTCAGTGATGGATTGTGTGTATGCAGTAAAAGATAGAAAGGTCGCATAATATATACGCTAAGAGTAATAGCAGAATGCGCGAACATTTTTCAGAAGTAATGATACATAAGACAGACTCATGCACACACACACACGCTCATTGACTTAAACCAGACAGAATTATGTCAGTAAGCAGTAAGAGGACGACTGTTTGATGATTGAGCATTTCAGTTAGAGGATGGGAAAAAAAAAAAAAAAAAAAAAAATCGATTTTTTGCTTAATTACGATTCACAATTAAACAATTCGATTATCTATTCATAAAATTTAAAAAAAAAATCTATCTTTTCAATATCTGATTTTTTATTGACCACTAGTAACGTAAGTAATGCTAGTAGCATAAGTGCCACATAACGTAATGTGACGTGACTACTCTACTACAGAAAGCACAGAAGACCAAACTTGTATTAAAACAACAAGGTACCTGTGACTCCGGTGTCTCGGCAGAAGTGTGGATGTATTTCTCAGCAGGGATGCGGGTTTCAGCACAACACTGGCACCTCCGCGGTTTAGAGCAGATGTTTGGACTCATTTTAGCTTTCAAAAGCAAAAGGGACACAAACGAACCTGTCAAAAGTAAGATCATTTGCAAAATATGTAACGCAGAAGTAAAACTTTGTGGTAACAACAAACTTGTGGAACTACTTGATGAGGCATCAGCCTGCTGCCATGAAACCTGCAGCACCAACGCCTGAATGAAGACAGATGACGGTAGAAAATGCATCAACCAGCAACCTGCCATCTGCCTCACCTCCAGCCAAAAAAACCCCCAAAAAACAAAAAAACAAATAACAAAGTCCGTTACTATTTTTATATGTGAGGATATGCGTCCTTACAGCGTCGTGGACAACGGGGGATTTAGGAACACGCTTAAAATCCTGGAATCACAGAACGCTGAGCAACATGACAACCCGTTAGTGAGGATGTCAAAGAGAGCATCAGAGCCCAAAGGTCAGCCTGAACCAGTTTCCTTTAATACAACCATTAAGTTTTCAATATATATTTTGAAAGAATGTCTTCATTTTTTTTTATACAATAATGTAATTTAGACATAACCCTAGACATAACCCTAAAAATTTTTTCCTGAATTTAACAGAATGGAATCAAATTGAATCGAAGCTTTGAAAATCGAAATTGAATGGAATCGGGAGGTCAGAATCGATATCCAGCCCTAATTTCAGTTTCCTGAGTCATTCTCTCATGCTACTGTGACACTACAGTAGATTATCTGAGTAAATATTGAGAATTAGCTATATGCGAATATAAAAAAGCCAAATATTACTTATATTACTTACATTTCAACAGCTTCTTTCTATTGTCATTTGCAGGCAAGAAGAACTCAATCTTGATGCACAAAGTTCAGCATGATCTCAAATCGGGGCTTTTCAACAACCATGAGAATGAAATGATCCAGGAAATAGTTAAATACGATCGCGAGATGGTTCAACAGATGGATGTACCACGACCGCGTACCATGTCCATGACATCTCCTCTGCATGGCAGCATCTTTACGCCCCAAGCTTCCTCCTCCCAGCCACAGAGCTCAGCAATCGCCACCCTGCAGCAAGCTGTAGCCATGAACTTTTGTCCACCCATGGCTGGAAGCAAGCAGTCCCCCAGGATGTTGAGGAGATTCCAGGTGATTCAAAGTGTACCCAGCCCCACGTCTGCCTCTCCACTACCGTCTCAGCAGTCCATGCAGACCCAGCTCCTTGCTTCTGGTGCCTTCGCTCCAGTCCTCTCCAGCCCCCCCATCCAGAGTCCGCTTGGTGTTGCGGGACGATCATTCCAGTATGGATCCAGTGCCCTGGCTGGTCCTCCCTCAGGCTCCCAGCTTTCTCTAGTCCAGCAGCATGGTGCCAGCCCTGCACACCGTGCCAGCACACATAAGAGCACCCATTCATTGCAAATGGGGAGTCTGAGCCAAGATGCTAGGGCACTGTCAGCCTCTCAGCCTTCACTGCCCCATGATGGGGTGCAGGCAGTAGCCCCCAGCCCGCCTCAGTCTACCCGAGTCTCCTCCACTTCCATTGGACCCCCTCACACCCCATCTGGCCCAACAGGCCTCAGGAGCGCTCTACCACACAGGGTGGTGTTGCCCCACCAGATGTCTGTTGGGGCTTTCCCTGTAGCATCCATGCCCGGTTGTGTGCAGGGTTTTGGGGCTGGTGCAGGGCTGACAGTAGGGGGTCTGGTGGACTCAGGACTACCTAAGAAGAACTCCATTGTGAGCCTTCCTGACACAGACCACATCAAAAGCAGATCCAGGCTATCCTCAAACTTGTGACCTTAACTGTTTCTGAATCAGTGAAGGGGATGTGTTGGACTGACAGATAATGAGAGATTTCTATTTTCCTTCCTACAGTTGCTACAGTTATTCTCTCTGCTCACGCCAGTTTTATTATCTGAATGTATGGAGGTTGCGTGAGAGGCAGGAGGGAGAATCTGAGAGGAGACTATTCTGATAGCATAATAAAGTCTGTATGGTGACTTTGAGTGCGGCACTGGGAAGTTTCACGCAGCATCTACCCAACTCCGCCTCTTTTATTTACTGTCTTTCACTATCATCATAGTCAGGAGCATATGGGCAGATCTATCTCATTAACCTCTCATTCACCTCATTTAATGCAAACCTGGGGGAGGACGGGATTAAAAGAAAATCAGGGACCTGCTTCAGATCAGAGAAGTTGGCACTTTATTGGGATCATGTCTAATAAAATTTTCCAGTAGGCATGATAGCAGTTCTAGTTCCTGCAGACCACTCTTCACATCATGCAAAAAATATAACATTTGGAATGTTTGTGTGTGTGTGTGTGTGTTAATTATCCTGAATTTTTTTTTTTTTGATATACCAAAGTTGAAAGTAGCCTGGATGATATGTAATGCGGCAGATAATAATCAATTATAAGAGACAAAAGCACTCACCTTTGATGACATTCACTTCAATATTAAGCCATATTTCTCCTCAAGCTATTGATAGGATGAATGAGCATATTTATTAAAACAAAAGTTCAAAATCTAGTTGACCTGTTTCTTAGTCTTCCCTGCCTCTGATAGTCTCCATGATAAATATAGGATCTTCAGAAGCTCAAATTACAGCTGTGGAGTACATCCTCTTATTCAGTCAAATTGTCCACTTCTATTGGAAATGGCTGCATGTTTAAGAGTCATAAATAAATATGATCCTCCAAAACATATACCTGACTTAATAACACTCTCTGAATACACTCTGTAAAACTTGATTGCTGAAGCTGAATTAAGTAATGGGTTTATGGACTTTATATTTATGTGAATTATGATATCCAACACTTTGTGAACGTGTTCATCTATTCTACCCTCAACATTATGCTTCACTGCCAATTAAATATGAGGAATTTTATATGAGTCAAAATGTAAATCCATTCAAAGTCATATCATCGACATGTAAATCCATTCTTTTCTAAAGCGACATCTCACATTCATTCAGCTGCACAGTTTAGGTGATGTGTCACGATGCCAAAGACAGTTCATGGTACAGATGATGAAACTCCTGCGATGCTTAAATTTACTGTAAATGCTTCAGTTCTGGTCAGCGGCCAAGGACGCTACTTTAGAGAATAAATATTGCGGCAGCATGCCTCTATCGTTGATGCCTCAATGAAAGTTCATTGGATGCCGCTGATTTGTGTCCAAAAGCACAAAGAAGGGAACCTTTTCTCCCAGACATTCTATTCGGCTCACTAATTTCTAAACCATTAGCATGTAATGAGAGTGGAAATTGGAATCCGTCTGTCTGTTTGGGAATGTTATTATTCTCCTTCTACTGGATTTCATTATTCAGTGCTGATAATGAGTTCCTCTCTTATATTCATTTTATGATGTCATTTTGTTTAGCTTCTGTTTCAATGTTTCTAGCCACCTTCTGAGTTCTAAATGGGACAAGTAAGAAGGGGTCTTAAATATTTTTACACAGTGTTTTTAGGTTTGCTGTATTTTGTTTTATTCCCAAATTATGCCCTATGGGACTTATTTAGATTCTCAAAAGCAATTAAGGTTGCAGCTTGTTATGAGAACTGTGTTTCAGTGAACTTCTCATTGTGTTCCCTTTCCTGAAGGCAATGTATGGGGACTGAAAACCACAAAATTAGGTTTTAGACATTTTTGATTAACTGGAAAGCAAACAAAACAACAAGGACAAAGAAATGATATACAGAAGGGATTGAGAGCAAAAAGGTCAATAGTCATCGTCATATGATTACTAATCCAACCACACTGATCAAAAATCAACCCCACACTTTTTAATAAAAAGGAACACAGACTCCAAACCAAAATTTCTGAATGTTTTGTATGCAAATCCTTGAAAATGTTACGTGATGAACAGCGGCACGGAGCTCACAAAAACAGAGAATATCACATTCTTCACACTAAGTTATGAGCAATAACCAGTTCAGAAATAATCAAGTTACTTTCTGAAGATGAATTTCTGCTCTATCCATTGAGGTATTATTGAACGTGCAATATTCCATATGTTAAGACTGAATTCCCAACCTATGCTGAGAATTTGTTTAAAGTCTGGTTTGGAAGCATGAATCATTCTCCAGTAAAACATCTCAGCTGTCATGCGTGTTTTTCTATTATATGTAAACAGTAAACATCATGTAAAATGGCCTATGTCTATTTATTTAGCCTAGTTTACTGTAGCTTTAGACATATTAAAAAGACAATGTTTGAAAATGAACCATCTTTTTAATCTTTGCAACATAAAGTGTATTATCTGCTGGTACAAAATATTACTTGAATCTATGATTAAAGTAACCACTTATATTGTAGAAGATGTGTCACTTTTTATACAGTCACTCATAGCAATTATCACCCGCAGCTTTGAGGCCTGCATGGTTTCTCTCAGCTTGTGTTTTATTAATTTATTTCAGTCTCATTCCCCAGCCAATTCCTCATTCTTTGACCGATTTCTATTTACGATTTTATTTCTCCTATGCTGTTACCTCTGGCATGTAACCAGCATGCTGCCCAGAACTCTGTAAAAGCACTTTTTTTTTCTCCATGTTTTGTACTTACAAACATGTGTACCGTTATGTAATTGTTAGAAAAGCTCAGCTTTTCAGTACAGCNCCACACACACACACACACACACGCAGAACATTAACATCAACATCAGCATCTGTATTTGCCAAGCTGAGTGCTTTCAAATGCTTTTGCAAAAGATGTTTGTCATAATATCTACTTTTTCTCTCTGTTGCATAAACTGTCACACTGTCACAAACTTTAGTGAAGACCTTAAAGGAGCATACTGGTGATTTAGAATGTTTGAGCCCAACATATATAACCCGCATGCATGTTGCACTACTGCCAACCATCTTCCAAAACATATTACTGGAGTTGTAAATTTTAGAATTGTTTTTCCTACCTTCCGGACACCTATTGGTTTTAGTTCATTATGGTACGCTATAAAAGTAAACTTGTAGAGCGTTGAAATGTGATTTATCACAGCGAACATGTCTATACAATTTTTGTTGGTGTAATTTAATTTAACTGATCCAACATGGAGTTACACAGAAGAAGACATAGGTTTCCCCCAGAGCAAACAGCCCTTGGAGAAGACCAAGAAGTAGCAAGTTTGCCAGTAATGTAACATGTATGCGAGTTGTATTTATTGGGTTGTACTACCATGAAAAATCACCACAATGGTCCTTTAACATCAACTTCAACATTAACATCTGTATTTGCCAAGGGGCTTTGCAAATGCTTTGTCAAAAGGGGTTTGTCATAATGTAAACTTTTTCCTGTCTTGCACAAACTGTCAGGCTGTCACAAACTTTACTGAAGACCTCAAAGCTTCATTTCACTGCTGCAATTACAAGTGTTCTTTCCATTTTTCATTCAAGTTTTTTCATTGAATATGCTGTCATAGAAGACAGTAAATCAGTGTGGCTACTCACTTTAATTCTTCTTCTTTCAACACTAACAAGCACATTCATGCTAGTGAGTTCAGACCATTTTCCTCTACTTGCTGCAATGAAAAATTAGAAAATATATTCCCATGTTACACACAATAATATGAAACAGCAATCACTCCACATTTTCCTTCCCTCTCCTGTTTTTCTTCTCAGATCCAAAGTTAATTCACAAAGTAGCAGCATCTGTTGCCACAACCAACCAATGCCTGAATACTACCAAACAACTGCAGTATGTGCTCGCTGCAGTAACATTTACACAGAGATCATGAAGCAAACTGCATCTGCAGATGACCTCAGGCGGTATTCTCAAAGAGTTTATGTGTCAGGGAGCTAATTTTCTGTCACTGAGCCATATTTGTGTCGTGTCTCATCTGTCACACTTCAAACTTCTCGCATCCCACAACAAGTACTGTGCATACCTAGTGCCTAGCATACAGTATATTATAGTCTCCACATAAACTACATATACTATTATTCTTCTTGTGCGCGGCTGTAAAATTGCAAGATCCCCACAATACAAACATCGCTGTCAGTTATATCTCAGTGCAATACATGTTAAAAAAAGGGGGAAAAAAAAAGAAAAAAAAAAGAAGGAAAAACAAATAACTTGTATTTGGTTACAGTATGATTTCACTCCTTCATGGAATTTGGGGTTAGCATGTTGAAAAAGCACAAACACCTTTTAAGTTGATAATTATGGGTATTCTTAATGGAAGCAGTACTTCTTAATGCAATAAAAGCTTGTGATGGTGACTGCCTCTGCCTTTTGTTAATCATGATGCTGTAAATGTTAAAAAGCCAAAGTTACAGTGGCCTCATAGTTTGTTAAAAACTAAGATAGATTATTTATCTCAAGCATGTTTCAAGTCTCTAAAAGTTGATTTCAACAGCATACTGGAATAAACTGAAATAGCTGTCTGGAAGGAAGGAAAACCTATTATTTACCACCCCAGTAGTATGTTTTGGTTATGGTTGTCAGTAACGTAACCTGTATGTGGGTTGTATGTATTGGGCTCAAACATGTACACCCACTGGTATGGTCCTTTAATTATCTGCCAGTTATTTAAAGGAGAAAAAAATAATAATGTTTTCAATATATTTTAGCTCTTTAGGAACCAGGTTTTGACACTCTACAGTACAGGCCAGCCATGTTGTTGTGGTGCAATATTTAAATATATGACCACAGGCTGTGTGTGTGTGTGTGTGTGTGTGTGTGCACTCACTGACGGTTGATAACTGACCCATCATTGCCTGTCAGTCAGAAAAAAGGTTAGATCAAGTAAGTAAGTAAGTAAATGTTTTTTATATAGCACCTTTCTAAAACAGACATTACAAAGTGCTTTACAGTCCAATTCAAAGACATTGCAACAATTCAAGGAATCTCACCAGTGAATCTCATACACACACCTGGCACACACAAACACACACCTGCCAGCACTGGACCACCCAACCAAGCATCAGCACCGCCTCTTTACTGCACAAAAGTCCTGCTTCTGACAGAGAACACAGGCTCTGTTGCTCCAGGACTGTGTGTTGTCCTGTGCTAGCTGTTCTGCTGCTGAGTGGAGGCTCTCCCAGCATATCTGCCCACTCTGTGACAGATAGACTGGGAGAGCCCAGGAGGCCTGGCAGGGATACCAAAGTGCTCAGTGAGAGTGAGTGGTCCGCTATCAAAGAGGCACTGGCAGGCCTTGCAGATAGCAGCCAACACTTTCACCGTCTACACAACCTGATGTTAAAAGCTCCACACTGCTGTCTGGATGCGATGCAGTTCCCTCTGCGGTGTGCTGTCATTCAATGACACACACGCAATACGCAGGCACCTATCAGCTATTATATCAGCAAAATGACTCAGAAAGCTTTGCTATATAGCACAGTGTTTCCCATACGTAGTCAAAACTTGGGCGGCCTGCTCAGAAGACCTGCCCAGACGCGGGACGACCCAGCCTATACAATACAATACAACTCCGACACTGCTGTCACACACACACTGACACGTGCACATACTTAGGCTGTACTTGGGCAGCTCCAAGAAAGCGAAAGCGGAGAAAGCAAAACCGAATGTCCAACTGCTCTACTATCTATGTGTGTCCTGTTTTGTGTCTCTCCCCGTTTGTTTTGAACCCTGGAGCCTTTTCCCCTTAAGTTCAGCTCATTTGTGCATCAACAATCAAAAATAACCAGACCGAGATCATCTACAGGAGGTGGTTTTGGTCCAATTCCAATCAAAGTGTGGAGTGGCTTGTTTGTGGTGACAGTGGACGAGTCCCGAACCAACTACAAGGCAATCTATTTATCTCCTGATTGATAAGAAGGTTTCATGCGGTTAATGGCTTAAAGGACCATACCATCCATTTTGCATGTTTGAGCCTAATATATTCAATTTTCATACACATAACGTTATTGACAATCATTTCCCAAAGCATACAACTGGAACAGTGAATTATTTTATTTTTCCTTCCTAAAATGCTAAATTTTAACAGTTTTGTCCCTGACTCAGACCAGAGCAAATGGACTACAGGTCTGAAAACCCCTCAGTGATACACCACAATACCAGCCGTCTCAGAAATCCTGTAAAATGTTGATGGCGTTTTGGCCTATAGATGGTGTTATAGCTACAGTATAACTCAACATGAATCAGACTCAAACTCAGTTTTGCATAAGTGATCTTTGTACAAAGTTCTACTATCACAAACAGCATTTAGTTATCCTCCAAAAAACATCATACCTGCCATCCAGTCAATAAACATAATTGTCTATCCCTGTTTTTTTTTTATGTAGATTTGGATCCAGATGTGCAGCCTTAGTGCCAGTGTGCGCTCTCTCTGTGTTCTCTAGCTTCTATTTCAGGCCATGCTGGAACTTACAGCAGGATGCTTTGGGTTTGAGACAGCGAGACACTATTGATAGTTCCCTAGACTATCAAAAGAGTTGCACAGATAGACAAACAATCACATGCACACTTATGAGGATTTTCGAGTCTCTGCTTGACTTGCACTGACTTGCATGTAATTGGACTGCGGGAGGAAGATCCCACAGGAATACAGTCGAGCTGAACGACTTCTGCACTCCACTTCAAATTTCAAGCCATATTAAATTCACAATCAAAAAAAATCTTGACCAAGGAGCAGCACTAAAATCCTGAGATGCATCCCAAGTCTTCCTGGATAGATTAGCAACAAGAAGGATTATCATGATGCTCATGTTGAAAGACGAGACTGGCTGCCTGGCTACCAGTAGACAAAAAAGAGGGAGCAAATGATAAGAATTCAATTTGTGGTCTGCAAACTATAACTGGGAGATAAAGACAGCCACAGAGAGCCATTCACAGCAAGGACAAGATGTCCAGTGATGAGTTAAGTCTCACAACTGCCTTAATTAAGTGAGTCAAGCAGTTTGAAGTGACCTCCTTCATTACGCTCACCAGCAGGGTGTAAAAAGTCTGTCTATGTCTATTCCAACAGATTTATACTGAAACTTGGAGATCTGGACAGCCATGAACATGTTTTTTTTTATAATACGGGGAACTGCTGCTGTTGAAGAAGTCAGTGAAAAAGTTTAAAGCTGACTTTTAAACTTATAGGGAAATTTTTTGTAAAGCTGAGGTTCATAAAGTTGTGTTTGTTGGACAGGCGGTTCAAACCGTCAAGTTAATTAGACAAATCCATCTGCTTACTACTCAGCATCCTGAGCAGTCTGGTTTTACTCCAAAGAAGTCAACCATCAACCGCATCCTAGCTCTCCGGGTACTCATTGAGCACAAGCGTGAATTTCAGCAGGGCTTTTTGGCATGTCAGTTTTCACAAAGTGTTCGACTCAGTTGATCAGGATACTCTCTGGGATGTCCTGAAATTAAGCGGAATCCCCAGTAAGTCGCTGGATATCATGGCTGACTTATACTCTATACCATAAGTGCCGTGTGAAGTGGGGGCAGACTCTCTGACTTCTTCCCAGTGAATGCTGGGATTCGTCAGGGATGTGTTCTGGTTCCTTCCCTGTTCAGTGCTTGCATGGACTGGGTGTTGGGAAGGGTTGTGGCATCTCCAGCGACTTGGGTGCATTTATCGGTGGGGAAAGGTTTACTGACCTTGACTTTGCTGATTTTGCTGTGATCTTTGCGGAGTCAATGGATGTCCTGGTAGGAGCTCTTGAGAAGCTGAGTGAGGAGTTGGAGTGCAGGGTTTGCGGGTGTCCTGGATCAAGACTAAGATCCAGGCTTTCAATGACTTCTTGGTCCAAGCCATCAACAGTGTATCTGTATGTGGGGAGAGTGTCGAACTTGTTGAGCAATTCACCTACCTCAGCAGCGGCATTCATGTCTCTGGGAGCTCATCCTATGGGGTTGAGAGACATCTGGGGCAGGCCTGTGGGGTCATGGGGTCGCTGGAGAGGGGTGTATGGCACTGCCAATATCTCTGCAAGAAGACAAAGGTCCAAGTCTTTAGAGTCCTGGTGCTCCCGGTCCTACTTTATGGTTGTGAGACCTGGATGCTAACCAGTGACTTGAGATGACGACTGGATGTCTTCGGTACTTGGTCTCTCCAGAGAATTTTTGGGTACCGCTGGTTTGACTTTGTGTCGAACGAGTGGTTGCTCCGGGAGGCCCGGATGAGCCGATTACCAGCATTGCGAGGGAGCAACGCTACGGCCATGTAGTGCATTTTTCCGAGGATGATCCAGCATGCAGGTGCCACATTGCTGAGGACTCCAGTGATTGGATCGGTCTGAGGGGACACCCATGTAACACCTGGCTGCAGCAAATGGATGGGTACCTCCACGAGATGGGGATGGACCGCAGGATGGTTGCCAACCGGGACCCAGGGCGTTTCTTCGCATGGTGGATGCTGCAACATGCAGCCCAGTGCATGCTCCTGACCTGACCTGTACAGTATGTCAACATGCTTGTCAGCAGTAAGCACCTTGTTAAATGGTAATGAGAAATCTAATCAAATGACCAAATAAAACTTCAAAGATCATAAACTTTTCAAGGCCTACTACAGTAACCACTGTCAACAAAGGGTTAAGGCTGTATAGAACAAGACACTCCAACTAATAATGTACTGTAGCATATCCCCTCCACATATTCTTTATTTCATTCAAAGCCATTTAATGATAGAGTATTAAATTTGGAAAGCATATATTCAAATCCCATAATATTATGTACAGTTAGTCTTGTCATGATGCAAATATCTCATACTCGCTGAAGTACACATTAACTCAAGCATAAAGCACTAAAATGAAGAACAAAAAGAAAATAGGAGCTTTGAAAGAAAAAATAACGTGTCCAATTCTGACAGTCTGAAACAGAGACTTTTGAAAGGAAAACTAAGGAAAAAGTATTTCATAAAAAGATGGTGAACCTTTTTCTTTATTTTTTTCAAATCAATGAACAAATATGAGTGCTTGACAGCTTTGACAAATGTGAACATTCCCTATCATTCCCCACTCTCTCCATCACCTTTGCACTATATTTCCCTAATACAAAATCCTCATCAAAACAATGTGTAAATCTCCAGAGAGCCCATAATGGATGCTATCTCAGTATTTCCTGTTACAAGATGTGTTCCATTACTGCAGGTCAGATGGTGTATGGAATCATCCCAGAGAAAGTGAGACGGACCTGTCCAGCTACAAAGCAGCAATTTGCTGTAAGGACATTGTCAACATCCTGTTTACTCTCTCAGCCAAACTCAGACATAGTTTCTCAACAGCTACAACAAAAATACAGAGGTGCATATGTTCCCTGACCTGCCACTTTGCCGCATCTTCTGCCATTTTAAGTGTTGTACCACCAGTACTTTAAAGCCAACTGCGAACCATTCCACCATCCCTCTGGCATGAGTCACAGCTATTGATTGAGCCACTTACTGTATACCCTCAGCCAGCCATCCATCCATCTATCCATGTGCACAACTGTTTGGTGTGAAGCGAAGTTGTGAAATGTGATAGGTGTTGAGTATGCGAGGTCCTGAGAGCACTTTGCAGGAGAGAGAGCTCTGTCCTTGAGCCCTGGGTGTAAGAGTCAAGAGGAGAGACATGCTGGGGTGATGTCTGTTCTATGGAGACGTTGGCTTCCACATTTAGATGGTAAATACAGTATTGAAGATTGGTTGTCAGGTTTATCAGTTGGGTTGAAGAAAAATATGTCTCCATTAATATGGCCTTGGTAAGCAAAGGCAAAATCCATGATCAAAATGTCAGCATCACATCACACCAAAATCAAGAATGCAGGGCTAAGATGCCTATAATGTCCAAATTCATTGATAGGTCTTTTACTAGTTGGACATTTGACAACTAAATGTAAGTTATTACAGTGGTGGAAAGTAACAAAGTACATTTATCCAAATACTGTATAATTAATTTCTGCTTTACTTGAGGATTTTCTATTTTGTTCTCCATCCTAATTCTACTTCTGCACTACGTTTCCTACCACTGAAGTTGTTTTCTAATTCAGGTTCAGGTTTGTTTACAAGTATAGGACATGTAAAGCCTTTTTAATTAGGCCAGAAACACACATAATTGATTTAAGCAAGTATTTCAGTAATGTGAATATACCTGTAATTTGTACCATCAAAAAAGCACTGATTGAACCTTTAAATGTACTAGAGGTCAATTTAGGGATTCATCAAATATGCTTGCCTTTGAATGACTGACTGACTTAGGGTGGGGCAACTTACACTATTAACAATCCTTTATGCATGTATAGTTTGGTGAACTCACCAAACTCCCACAGGGCTCAAATGTACTAATTTCCAAATTTCACAATTTACCATAATTTATCCAATACCAACCACTAAAAGTTCAGAACCAGAAGTTTAGCTGTAGGCACAGAAAATACACCGCAAAGCAACACAACCTTAATGACCCACAATCTCTTACAAAATGCAAGCATCCTTTAAAACATAATACAAATAAAATAGGTTAGAGACCAGTAATAGTTGAGGATTTAAAATGCATGCTGTTATAAGCATTGCAGATATACACGTGCACAATTACATGATATAATGTTAATCAGTCAAGGTAAACTGCTAAACATTACATTTTATTGTAAAGTATCTTACCTGGATTCCTTAGGCCTCTCCTCATCACCAGCTCCATTTTGGCAGTTTTCCTTCTGTTGATTTTTGTAATCCATGTGAAATACATCTGCAGATTTCAACAAGGCAGCTACATTTTCAAATCCCCTCTCCTTTTCATGTTCAGTTCATTCGTGGCACTTTTCTTCTTTTCAGAAACACGTTTGGTCCCTTTCCTCCTTCAGTGGCGCCATGTTTCTTACTTAACAAGTGAAAGTGTCTCTCTTTGGTGTTTGCCTTGAGACAGAACCAATGTGAAAAACAGTGAGCTTTTTCTTTTATGTTCTTTTTCCACACTGTGCCAGCATATGATTTTTATCTCGGAGTGTCATCAACCATGTGGCCATAAAACAGTACATTTGCTCCATCATTTTACTGAAAATAGGGCCACACTGATGGCGAAATACTTAGCTAATCCTCAAGTATGCTAGCTAACACTGCAAATGGCTACGACGTTAGCATATGAACAGTTAGCCAACTTGACTCTGAATAAAATTCACAAGACTTACTAAACAAGACTTATTCCCTTTTCTTGTTCCCTTTTCTTACAATATTTGCTTAATTTCACGGTTTAGACTCGGCTGGTTCGTCTCCATCGTGAAACTTCTTCTACATGCAGGTAACACACCCGCCATTTTGAATCTTGTATTTATTTTCTTTTCACGTTGACACTTCCCGGTAACTGTGATGGTCTTCTCAACGTGCACTGACAGTGTGAATTAAAAACACAATCAACGACACAGACTAATAACTAATTTGCATTCTTACAGCTCATAAAATTAGCAGGATACAGTTGGGAGAGTCATACTTCCTCAAGGCAGACAATTTTGACTCATCAAACGGAGGATACCGTTAACAATGGTTGCGTTCCATTTAGGTGTGCCAGAGCAAGACCCTGGTACTGGGCATGCTGGTGCGGTGGCATGGCCTTCTAGTATATCTAAATGGAACAGAGCCATCACAAATATTACTGCAGGGATGTTGTTTTCAAATTCATAAGTTCCCACCAGATTTCAGAAGTAGTGATCACCACATGTGATGCATTTTATTGCTTTTGTTGGGACTTAAAAATAAACAAACAAATAAGTAAATAAAAAGAAGGATGCTCGGTGGAATTTCTTTCTTGCTAGAAAATTATTTACAATTACAAGCAATACACATTTTATTTATTAGCATCTAAACAAAGAGGAGAGAATGTGCATACATGTATATAGGACTTTATTATATATATATATAAGGTATATAATTATGCTATTAATGATCTTTATTGACAATATAGTTTGCTCTTCTCCCCATCAGACTTCTTATGATGTGTCTCTGTGGGTGTGTCCATGGCGAGCGTAATATGTACTCATCTGACTATATGTAAGACACAGTATTGTTGTTTCAACTCAGCAAGTTGGGTATAATAGAAAAATCCTAGTTTTCCTCTATTAATTAAAACCTCATGCGCACAACTCGTATAGATGTTTATAACAATTTTTCTTGTTGTAAGTCAAAATGTCTGCCATGAGAATGCTTTACTTTTTCCACACAAAACGGCATGTGGCCATGAAATCTGATTGTATTAGTTTTAAAGACTTTTTTAAAATTTATTTTCAAGGATATTCGAGTACATTTCAGTACTGGATTTTTGTTTTGTTTTGTTGTTTTCCATGGCTTTCCATCTTTTCCAGGACCATACTAACTCTGTCCCAATATAATACAATCCCAGGGGCTTTAATCCTGATTCCTACAGGAACATACGCTGAGCATGATTGTTACAACCCTATGGTCTAGGGGAAAGGGAAGCAACATAAAAGCCGATGGAAATGGCAAAGAAAGGCAATTTATTGTTTCCACACAAAATAATAATGATAAACACAGGACTGGCTAACAACAGTAACTGAAATTTAAGGCAAACCACCAACTGGGGAAGGAACAGAGGTGGTGCCAGAAAACCAACCATAAAATAACAAACAAAAGAGTTTAACAGATAACCTTCCTTTAATAAAATAATAAAAAGTAACAAAAGTGATTCACAATAGCAGATCACAATTACACAGCTCTCTCTAAAAAAGACCCTCAGAAAACGAGTTGGACTGGCACAAACACACAGCCAGCCATCACAATGAGCGTTTGTAATGAATTTAAGCAAGTCCAGGGACCGAGCAGAATCTTCATTGGTGGAGGGGATGAAATTGTCCTCCAATCAGATGTGTCCACCGCAGGAGAAGTCGAAGGTGCATCCCGGAGGGAAGAAACGGGCCAATCGAGGGTGTGGCTCCGCCGCTGTTATCCCGCCTCCGTTAACCAACCAATTGGAAGAGCGGCCCAGCACAGTTTGTTTTGCATACACAACAAGAAAGGAGCGGTTATATGGGAGAGGAACAGCAAAAGAGAGTGAAAGAGCTAAGAAATAAAGAAAACACGTTAACGGACGTTTTACACAGTGAGGGACGTAGCAATGATAAAAGTAGTAAGCTCAAAGATTTCAGTTGTAAGTCAAGGCATTGGCTGATACATTATTTTGCCACAATAGTAAAATAATTGGTCAAAGAATGCAAAATGTGCTCATCATGAAATACAACAGGTATTTCCATATTTTCATCCATGTCAGATGAAAACCTACACAATAATCAGCAAAATGATTTTGCCCCTCAAAGATCATTTTCATTTCATTACACTGTGACTCAGCCAGCTTTGTTTGGTTGAGCCTATATTTGTCTTTGAACATCAATGGCACCTTTTGTCTGAAACTGCTGTAACGTTTCTGACGCTGATCAGATAGCAGTCCTGCTATTTTTACTTCTAGATGCGGCACTGGCCCAGAAAAATAACATCTGAGTTGATTAGTGAAGCCTGCAAACCCTTTGTGGTGCATCATAAAAGCAGGCCTTTATATCATGATACAATTAAAATATGCAGATATAACTGACTGTCTTATTCATCCTATGCATGCTGAGAATACGAAGCATTTCTTTGAACCAACAAATGAACACAAAGACATTTTAAGAAATATATTTATTTTTGAGTAATGATCAAGTTCTTAGTCACTACAATAAAGGTGAGAATCAAGTGTAAATTGTGGTCAAAATACTATCTGAGTTTTGTTTTCTCCATGATTCATCCCTTCACATCTCTCTTAATCAGAGTCCTCTGCCCTGCATCTGCCATACATTTCAGTAAATTGAGTCTTCCAATTACCCTGAAAAGTCTCCTCTTGGAACTTTGCGATTGACTCCTGTCAAAGTTGAAATGTCTGAACAGACAGCAACCTCCCATCAAGTAAGTAACGGGATTGATGATTAGTGAGGTATTAGCGGAGATAGGTCAGCGCCCTGTGAAGCGGAAGATGTTCACAGTGTGAAAATGCATGCGCACAAGGACACACATCAGCAATTACTGGTGATTCAACTTTGTTGGTAGAAAGTTACTTTTTTGCTCAATCTTATTGAGCGGTGGAAGTGTTGCAGAGATTGATGTCCAATTTCCATGTGATTCAGTCTACAATATGGCTTATGAACATACAGCATATCTCTCTCATTTATCTTTCCACTCATACACCAACACACACACACACACGGTCTAAGCATCCACTGTAATTGAACAAAAGGTATTTTCAGTAACAAAGTCTGTACATCCAAACCCCATGGATGATTTTCTCAACTTCCCCTTAGATGAGTATCTCATCCTCGCTTCCCTCCTTACATGAGTCATTTAATGAGGCAGGTTCACTGTATGCGAATGTCTCCAGTAGCTCCACAAAGTCCAGCCAACAGGGCTCGGCTGGATCAATGTGCTGATGTCTGGGGGAGACAAGGCCCGTGGAGACCCCTGGGGCCCGCAGCCTCCCTGCTGCACTCTGTCAATTCCACTCATCTCCCTCTGTCGGCTCGTCTTTACGATTCTCTCAGCTGAAGAAATAAGGTGATTCCTTCACCTGCTGGAGATCAAAATCACCTAGAGAGGCAGGAGGTGAGAGACAAGAAAAGAGAAAGAGCAGGTTTAGGTCAATAAGCAATAGCTTCAGTAAATATTCTGTATATTCTGCAGCTTTTAACATAAAAATGACAAAGTTAATTAGCAAAGATTACATATATAAAGGGTTGCTTACACAACTGACAAATAAAAAAAAAAAATGCACATTTCTGGAAGGCAGGATGTGATGTCATATGTTTAGATCAAAACTAAGCTGTTGTTTGCTCTGCCCTGAAACCAGCTTCTGACAAAATATGTAACTTTCCAAAATAGAAAAACCATAAAAAACCATCCATTTCAAGCAGCTATTGATGAGGTATGTTGAGTTATGAGAGCAGGTAGGGTTTTCTCTCTCAAGTTCCCTTTCTTCACATAGATCCTGTATGGTTAATATTGTGTATTGTGGGCATTTTGGGACACGGACACATGCCAACTCACACTTACACACACAAGCTCCCCAGCAGCACACCTGACTGGTCTCAGCCACATAAGCTGATTATGCAGAGGAGGGACACAATTAACACTAATCAATTTCTACAACCCAGCTGTCAGTGCCAAGCAGACAGTAGCTGTACAGATGGAAATAGCGTGAGCAAGCTACATAACAATAAAGCCTCCATCCACCTGACTGACATATAGATGTCTCTCTGTCTCCTCATTGGACAACAACAGTCAGACACATCAGTGGCATCCAAGGACAAGAGATGAGTGAATATTATTAGAGATTTACTATTTACTAATGGGGATTCAGACAAACATGAATACATCACTCATGACATAACCTGAAAATTTCATTTTGGCATTTATTGTGTTGGTCTGAAGGAAAGATCCCCTGTATAAAACAACATGGAAAATACAGCATACAGGATAGTGCAACCATCCAATTAAATGACATTCCTATTAGTCAGGCCTTTTTGCTAAACCCAAAGAGACATTCATATCATAAAAGTCCACTTCTAGCCAACGAGGGAGAAAAAACAGCACCCTGAATCTTGTAAAAAGGCCCCAGGCTAGCGCAGGTGTTTGGAAGCTGGACAACAGCAAACTCATACAAACCGACCTGTTTGAGGCACTTTGGCCAGCACAAGCATCAGCCTTCTGTACTCCATGGACTTCTTGTTCTTCATCTCCCCCCTGCCGCAAAAAGACAAAAATGAAAAATGATTTTGATTTCAGTATTTCTAAGAAGAAAATGTTGGTGAGTTTATGAGGAGTCTTGGTCATTGATATCAGTGAAGTCATTGATATCTGAGAAGTCAAGTGAGAAGCAACTGGACTCACTACGTGTCAAATAAGAGTCATTTGTTCATTGTTTGACTCAAATGAGAGTCATGAGAGTCATCAGTCACATGAATTAAGGTGTGAATCCACTTACCAGTTACCACTTACCTATCTGACATAACTAATGTAATGCAATGCATCAGAAATAGTATTTTAGTCAGCACATTTATAATATGTAAAAGTTTTCATTATATGTATTAATTGTTCAGCATAGTCCAGTTAAAAACAGTAACCCAAAATACAAAACATGTTAACACTGAATTGTAATCTGTAAAAGAATCTCGATACATATCAAAGTGGCACCGCACCTTAAGAATCAATATATATTGTATTAGGAGCTTGCTGCCAATTCCCATTGCTAAAGAATAGAGTATTTTTACAGCCCTGTCTCAGATTCTGTTAATGCTATGATACTTTCAAAAAACACAAGGTTTTCCAGACAACTCTATACTAGGTGTTTGAAGCATAATTATTTACTACTGAGTGTGTATCGTTTTACAAGTATTAGACCACAACGAATGAATTCAGAATGTCTTACTAGTCTTCTACATGTACTTTTCTTCTATGATACCTACCAGAATAATAAGCAGTGTTTGCAAGGCTGAGGCAATAGCGGTGTGTGTGTGTGTGTGTGTGCATGTATGTGTGAGGAGAGAAGAGAGACAGACAAAAAGAGTGAGGGCTTCTATTGAAAACTGGCTGTAGAGGAGACTTAGGTGTCCAATTATCCCAAAGAGACAAAGAAGTTAGATGGTGCATATAACCCTGCCTGAGGCCAAGAATACAGATTAAAAAAAAAGAAAGAGACGCACGCACAGAGAGTTTAAAAAAAAAAATATATCATTTTATATTACGTCACAAACAAGTAGAGGAAAAACTTTGGCATTCGATTAAAACTTTTACTCTCTTTTAACCTTTGAGCTGTGTATATTTGATGGTAGCGTGTACAGCACTGACTTCTGTTTAGACTGTTTTAATGATGTGTCATGGTGGAGTCACATGTTCATTGTATAACGGCTTTTCTCCTTACCATAAAAGTCCATAATACTATCAGGTGTATATAAAGATCACAGCGTATATACACAGAGACTGAAGGCAAAGGTGAAAATAGTGGCAATGGTAATTTTATGGTTTAACATTATTTTAAAGAAACAAAGGACTTCGGCGTGGCCAGACTGACAAACTGAAAGACTGACCAACTTTAGCATCCCTACAGCTAAAAATACCACAACAGGTAGATGAAACAGCAAATCTACCACTCTGTGACTTATGAGAGCTTTGTGTTTGTGCTATTGTGCATGAACTCACGGTAGTACAGCACAGTATTTCTGTAGCAGGAAGTTTGACAGATCTTGAAGGATGGGCTGGCTGTGCAGGGCAATAAACTGCTCCCGACAGACCTGACAGGAGGGGAGAGAGAGAAGTGTACTTTTAGTTACTGCAGCCCAAACATTTGTCGAACCAGCTCCCCAGACTATCCTGCCTAGTGGGACTGGAGGATTTTGACCCAATTAAAGATGGATGGAGGTGAAAAGGGATGAAGGGAAAAGGTGTGGAGAGAGAGAAGACATCACCCTTTCCCTAAATGATGAGAACAAAGCCCTCCAAAGAAAGAAAGTCTGAATGAAAAAGTTGCTGACTCACTGTAACACCTGGGACAGAACAGAGAGGACAGACACACACACACGTCAGTGTTCATTTCTGTACTGGCTGCAGGCAGTTTTATGTCTTGAAGGAATGATCAATTACCGCTATTTATAAAAGCCTAAGTCAGGTGCTTAGGTGTTGACTAAGATAGTTAATAGCTTTCCTCAGCCTCTGTGTTTAATTGCCTGTGTAATGAGAAAGGCGTACACTCATGTTCAGAGAGAATATGAGAGAATAAATGTTGTGAGAGAAAGCTGCTTCACTGGTTGTAACTGTTCTGAAATCAGGTGAGGACAAACTCTGAAGCTAGAGAAAATTGAAGATGTATGGTAATTTCACCCATTTTATACAAGGCTATGTCTCAGTCTGGGCCTGTTGACAAGTTGGTATCACCAGGGCAGACAGTCATTTATACAGCACAATAGACTCTCTTTGATAGACATATGGTGCTACCTGCTGCCAGCAGCATGTAAGCATATGAAGCAGTGAAGACGTGTAATCTTTTTTTTACTGGCATTGCTGAGTAGGTT
Source organism: Lucifuga dentata (assembly GCA_014773175.1). Taxonomy (NCBI): domain Eukaryota; kingdom Metazoa; phylum Chordata; class Actinopteri; order Ophidiiformes; family Bythitidae; genus Lucifuga; species Lucifuga dentata. Next base: position 74,900 of record VXCM01002574.1, read on the forward strand.
CTTCCAACTTAAGCCACCTGTAGTCTGTGAGATTTTGGGCTGTTGCAGATGAATGTTAACTGTGAGAAAATCGTGATGAAACCTTTGGTGGCCAATCTAAAACAGTGATCCCAGATCTCAGTACGAGTATGACTCTTAGTATGAGACGTCCACTGATGGCTAACTTAGCACTATTACAAGCAAAAACAGCAATAAAATGTTGATAGTGTCAGAAATTTAGGACCAAAATCTCACAATTTGACTGATACGACCCACATATAAAGTTGGATGATAAGTAGATGACACCTGCCTGTTTTTTCTCCTGGTTGTCATTGTTCTATGATTCACCACCCATTCATCACACAATCTGACATGCATCAAACTTGATATCGTACAGTCTGAGGTAGATGCCCATCTTACAAGTTCAGTGCATGTCACACCTTGCAAGATCTCTGTAATCACAGTTTGCAGGAATCTTAAGTGGCCATACTAGCCATACTGTTGCTTTTTGCCGTTACATATGAACTGTGAGATTATTTTGTAAAAATTTAAATATTTTTTGCCCATTAACATCAGCCTAAATGCTAAGCCATGCTCATATTGTCACAAACACACAACTGTGCATTTACATTTAGCAAAGTTTGATAGAAAAGAAGCCTGGGCTTTAAAAAGTAAGGGCTGATTGGTGGTGAACAAATTGTAAAAGGAATTGAGAGGCTGATGACCCACATGTGTAATGCCACCTTCAGCTTCAGTTAATGAGCAAAAAAAGAGGAATGATACAAACACTGATTAAGCATGATGAGACACAAGATGGAAAAAAAAAAAAAGCTGTGAAAGCTGTGGAGAGAAGGTGAAAGGCCTACATGGGAGTAAAAAATAAAAAGCATTGTGATTTAATACCTTGTTCATGGTGTCAACGGTGAGGGCATGGGTCCAGAAACAGTCATGGACTGAGACAAATGTCAGCCCAGCACTAGAGGAGAAGAGAGGAGGGAAGGGAAGGGGAGGGGAGGAGAGGAGAGGAGAGGAGAGGCTTTGAAAAGGGTGTAGAGAACACTTTATGGTCAGTAATTCCTAAACTATACTTGAAATTTATTCACAGCCAGCATAAATCTCATGAATTACTGTTCCTATCAAGATGCAAACTCTGTGCAAAAAGCTATTATTAGGAGGCATACTGCATTAATTGTAATGTCCAGTTGAGCTGATAAAGACGTTTAATATGAGAGGCTATTTTGTCAAAAGCCATTTGAGATCATGCATACAGAGAAAGTCAATGTGAGAAAACTGGCTTGATGACAATGACTCTCCAAAGCCAGCAGTTGTTATTACAAGGAATGTATATGGTTCTGGAGACATTTATTCTGCAGTGTGAGCATGGATACCCGTAGCAGCGGAGAGCAGTCAGCATCATGTGAGTAGAGTCCAGAGAGTGGATGAAGTTTGGTGGGAAGGCATTCTTCTGTTTGACTGTATCTGGTCTCCTGAGAAGAGACAGAAAAGAGAGCAAGACTGCATAAGACATAATAATCATTCCTGGTTTCTGCCATTTCTCCATGGGTTCTTCTCCTTTCATGCTTTCTTAAGTCTTTCAGCCAAGTTATCTCACTCATCTTACGTGGCCTCATTGTGAACCATGATGATAAATTCCCAGGGAAATACATAACAGTGCTGGCATCCATCTACCCTTTTCCCACTGCTTATCCAGGTCCAGGTCATGGAGGCAGGATGGATAATCCCATATTCTGGGTCTGCCCTGTGGTCTCCATTTGGCTATGCCCGGAATACCTCTCTACAGAGCATCTTGATCACATGTCCAAACCAATGCAACCTGGCTCCTTTCAATGCCTAGGAGCAGCAGTTTTACTCGATTTTATTTTTAGCCTGGAAATGTCAGACTTTCTCTTAGTTCTGCTGTTTTTGGGTTGAACAAGATTCTTGCAATTTATTTGCAAGTGCACTCATCTATCTTTAGAGCGGGACCTGTCTCTCTCTCTCTCCCCCCCTTTGTCCTCTGTCTCACTCACACACATTCATAAAACAAACATGTCACCTTCCATCCCTCAGGCCTTGCTGACTGGAAAGCGGCAGAGTCTGTACTCAGAGGTCTCTAGAGACTGCCTCCTTTCCCTGGAGCTCACAGGCAGAGCGAGGGTTCATTTCATGTCACAAGAGATATTAAGCGTTAGCATGGGGCTTAGCATTTAATGTGTCAAAAGATGAGAGGGACATTGAAAAAAAGGAAACAGAGGTTGAAGGCTATGAGAAAGAGAGAGGGGGACAGCTCTGCGTGTGCATGCATTTACACACTCTAATGCCCGGGGAGCTTTTTGGGATCTTTAATTACAGTTAGTGCAGTTGTGTGTATATGTGCCCTTGCTTGTGTGTGTGTGTCTGTGGACTTGGCTGAGAATGTCAGCCATGTGAAACACTGATGCGTTCTATGACAGAGTCCTGCTATCTCTCTCCTCCCTCTCATCCCCAACTTCCTCCATCCCCTCTCTTGTCTGGTGATTCAATATTCACACGGTTAGATCAGTGTGTTCTCTTGATGTCACTCTGAGAAGGATGGCTGTCAGTCTTTCCTCATTTCTGCCACCACTTCTCTCACTCTGTCTTCCCCATCTCTTCCTTGCTGTCTCTCATCTGTCTTTTTGTTCTTTTCAGCTCTGTCACCCTTGGCCTTTTCTCTCCAGGCTCCCCACTAAATCAGCTATCAGCCAATGTTCCAAACTAGCTGCTGCAACTGCAAAATATAGTTGAATTAACTGTTTAATGGAATTTCTATCTAAGTTTTTTCTCACGTTGAGTTGCATGTCATTAACTAATACAACAATTACTTTTTAGTATCAAAAGAAAAGCAGTAGGATGGATTTTTACTGTTTACTATGCATGTCATGTCTTGATTAATGACTATCTATAATCCTGAAAACTCCAGAGGCCAAGACAATGTGCTCACAGGATTCTCTCTAATCAGTATATTTTTGTAGTCATCAAAATCACATTTCAACTTCTTCCTATGTGAAAAATTGGGAGTATAAAACTATGCTTTCAAACTTTCAAAGAAGCTACCAAACACTGTGTATGGGATTTTCTACTTTATGAAACATTAAAAGGTCCATCTGAGTTTTGAGTGGAAAGTTAGTAAAAATATCCACTGGAGACAGAGCTTTCGTGAAGCTGATGTTAGTGAAAATGTAAGCTAATTGCCTCAAGAGATCTCTACTTTTTATATCCATTCACCTCTAAAAGCTGAGCAGAAACTTGTCAAGCAGTCTGAAGACACATTTTAAAACTGCCTACTCACAAAACCTAATGACAAAAAGTCCTGTTGTTAACACAATGTCTCTCACCAGCTGTCCTTTGTCTTTGTTCCAGGTCATGAATACCCGGCTAACTGGTGACATTTCAGCACAAATGCCACTAAGCTAACGTCACATCTGCTGTGGTTTAGTGTTGTGACAGAATATGAGTGGACAAACAGAAGCAGAGACACGTGTCAGTTTCAGGAGGACTTACTCTCTGGCATCATGGCTGATCTGGACGTTGATGATTTGCATTGTGCTTTTCAGCTGGTGAGACAAAGAAACAGAAAGGATTGATGGGAGTAAGTGAGGCACAACTCTCAACTCCTACTTCATATAAACGATAAAGAGATTTCCTTAATGAGATCAACCTGCAGAACAATTCATATTAAATTATGCACAAGGGACGTGGATATTTTCATGTAATGTATTGGTGGCATTGGAAAAAAAAAATCACAAGCTGATTTGGAATATTTCACTATAATATTTAATGATATTTAAAATATTTTGAAGCAATATTCATTTGACAAAACAGTAGATATCACTGGGTTAAAGGACCATACTGGCCATTTTGCATGTTTGAGACTAATATATTCAAGTTTCATACATGTTACATTACTGACAATCATTTCCCAAAGGATTAAACCGTATTTCAGCTTTCCTGATATTTTGCAAAATGTCTTAATCTTTCAAAATCAAATATTCAAGTGATACACCCACCTTAAAAATCGATGTTTCGCCTGCTAATAGTTAAGCAGCCTTATGAAGTCACGGTACTTTAAATTTTTTGATAACTGCAGGTCTTCTTTTGGGACTATATTCCCTGGTGGAGACATACATTCACTACGCGCTTTTTATTGCACTTAAACGCTAAAATTACATTTAAAAAAAAAACAAAAAAAAAAACCTGAATACACAGGTTGTTCGCAATGATGGATTACCTATCCCAAGAAAGTTTCAACGAGTTGATTTTAATAGCGTACCAGAATGAACTGAAACCAATGGCAGTCTGGAAGGTAGGAAAAAAAAAAAAAAATCCACTGTTCCAGTAGTATGGTTTGGGAAATGACTGTCAGTAATCTTACGTGTATGAAAATTGAATATATTAGACTCAAACATGCAAAATGGCCGGTATGGTCCTTTAATATCATCAACTTTGCTCTGTTATTGTTTGCATCTACAACTCTCATGTCACCCTTGTTTGTCACCAGTACATGATGGTAGAAGACAAAGTGACGTTTACTTAATCTTCTACCACCATGTACTGTGGTACATCCTATGTCACTTTTCATGTTATATCACATAGTACCAATTAAAAAAAAACAAAAACAACCTGATTCTCACCTGATCAGAGAGTCCAGCGTCAAGCCAAATTGTTTTACCATCAAGATATGCTTGATATAACACATGTACACATAGATTTAGATTCATCCGTCATCTAGCCAATTCACCACAAAGGTTCATGTTATTTGTGTAGTATGGACCCAAGTTACATTTCAGTTCCACACTGGACAAGTGATAAGTAGAGCTGCATAAGAGAGGATATTTGGTTGCTGAGAGGTGAAATGACATCATGCCCCGTACACCTCTATCATTTCAACATCTCCCCTTACATACACAGACTCACTCACACATGCCGAAAATGTATTAAAAAGGGTGACAATCAATCAGAAGGCCCCAAGATTCTATTAGATCAAAGTAATGGAAAAAAAAACTTCAAAGCAAGAAAAAGGAAAAGGTGGTAATTGGGGGCACACACTTGAATGCAAAATAATAATGCTACCTCATCAATTATACCCTCTGTGCTATTTTTTCCATGGATGAACTTTAGAAAAGTTGGGTAAAGTAAACACAGCAAGCTGTTTGAGAGTACATTTGTCTGGCAAATATCTCCTTTTGATCCCTGCATTTTCTAATGTGTTTTTACACAGTCTTTAAAGCCAAATCACAGGCCTTTATTGGCAGTGGAGAGAAGATATTAACACGCCAATCTCCAGAGGCTTGAGAGTAAATTTGGTCAGCTGTGCCAACTTAAGGCATCTGTGTCAGTGATCCCTGGAAACATGCCAGGTAGGATGACAGGCTACTATCAGGAAAGAGATATGACTGGCAACTGGCAGCAGAGCCCTTTCGACCATTAAACTCCTCATCAATATGAGCACACTGCATTTGTCTGTTCACCTTACAGTCCGCCCACACTAATGTAGCTGAATGTCTCTGTCTGTGTCTTCATCCATCTATTGGTCTGCCTAAACACATTTCCGCCTAAAACAATGACTGAAGAAGCAAATCCTTTTACACTGACGGAAAACAGTTTTGATGTGGATACTGTATATTCAGCTATATTTTACAAACACTTTGATCAATTGATGTTCTAAATAATCAAAGGGCTTTTATCATAAAACACTCAGCCATATACTGTTACTCATTGTACAGAACAAGAGTCAATAATATGAATGCTTACAAACTATCCTTGACTTTCCTTTGAAAGTTTGTTCCTAATTATTTATGGGCTCAAATGAGGACACATTAGCATGTGGTTCCTTGCTGTTAAGTGAAATACATGGAACTGCATCATAAGCAGGTAAACAAAAAAAAAAAAAAAAAAAANAAAAAAAAAAAAAAAAAAAAAATGCCTGTTCTGGTAAAGGCCGGCATTTGGTTGGTTGTCTTCAGGCAATATACTCCAGTATATTAAAAACATTTAAGACGAACAACAAACAACAGGCTGGTGAACACAAAGTGTTCAGGGTAGTCCTAAGAACTGTCTTTTGTCTTTTCTACTTCTGATACCTGGCCATAATTTTGCAGAATGTCAGGTGACTGGATGCATCAGTGGTGAGGGGACAGGCAGAATTCGAGAGGTAATGGAACAAGCAATGTTATATTTGGAGCAATCATGGCTAAGGGGAGGTATCAGAAGTAGAAAAGTTCTCCTTGGGAACCTGCACAAAGAACACAGAAAGAACCTGATTCACCCTGGGGCCTTCATACTGCCACTGAATGTTAAAAATTGCCCAAATTTGCCATGTCATTGCTGGAAAGGGTCTCTGAATTCAATTAACTCCACTACCCTTCAGAAATAACTCTGAAAGCTGCAGTGGAACCAGTTTGGTGGTAATGCATGCTTTTTCATTTGGTCCTACTTATTTCTAAGTGGGGTGGACACAGAACACAGAGGATCATTGAAGTTCACACTCCTCAGCAGTTAAAAATGTTCTTTCAGACTTTATTATAACCTCTTGGAATTTAGTATGAAAGCTGGAAACTAAACAGTTCAGATTGGGTGCCCTCTTGGGTGTCATGTTTTCAGAAAGAGAAAAATGCCTTAATGGTCTTACTTGGAGGAGAGAGTATAATTGGTGAAGTACTGAATGTAAAATTGGCATCAAACCTCTTATCTCACTTCTAGTAAGACCGAAAATGAGCCTATGTCTGAGTACTCCTTTAAAGTTTATTAAGATTATTAAGAATAGATTTTGTTTTATTTATCCTATGAGGCTTTTGCATGTAACTGCATCACTTCACATCACCCATGCAAAAATCACTGCTCAGAACAGAGTTAAACAAAAGAACTTAGATCATTATAACTACCAAGAGAAATGTACTTTTTCCTTAAATTTCCTTAAATTCAAGCTACAGGCTATATCCTCTGTACTGAATATAAGACAATCCTGTTATAAAATCAATCAAACACTAAAATTATTAACCTCACTGTAAAAGAATAAGGTACTGATACATCAGGATTAAAGTGACAGGTGTTGATATGGATGGAAGGATATTAAAGCTAGCTTCAGGGAGCTATTGGGTTTGATGGCTCCAGTTGATTGCTTGAAGGTCGCTGTGTGATGAATGACAGAATCACACAATTATCAAGAAATGGCTTTAAAATAGAAGCATAGTGTGGTAAAACCCTATTATTTCCTGCCATGGATGCTATCTCATCCATCATTGCTCTAGGAGGAGTTGGAGGAGTTGACGGGGTGGGGAGTCAGGATCTGTCCATCATATCTCCCTTTGCATCTCCTACTTATGTCCTAAAGGACAGGTCAGAAGGAGGCAAAGGACAGGGTGTGATGTAAAAAAAAAAGAAGAAAAAAGCTTGAAGGTGAAACAAATGGAGGTTACCTCTGGTGTGAGTAATGGACCACCATGCTGTAAATGAGGTCACTAGTTTACACCGTACCCTTATTCATTATAATACATCTTCACATGCAAACCTGACTCAAGCTTCCAAGTTATGATGAATGAGACCTTGGCTGACCTGACTCCGTGTCCACAGGGAATAGGCTCCAAATCACCTGAGGAGTTGCAGCACAGATGGTCATGGATACAATAGCCTTCAGTAACCACATAAAAGTCGTCCTACCGAGAAAGGAATCCCCATTCATCACATAGCAATTAATAACATCTCAAACCTGTTCAAGTCAAACCAATTCTGCTCTGTACCCCACACCCCTCCTCCTCTGCTGATCCGGGTCACCTGGTTCTCTAACTCGTCTCTTTCCCTGAAGACAGATGAAGACAGCTGCAGACTCACAGTCACACATACCCCCGAGTCTTGCCACACTTTCACTGACCTTTTCCAGGCCCTATTTTTCTTCTAAACTTTCCTTCTCCCTCTCGGGGGTGTCCTTGATACGCAAACTGCATTCATTATTTCACCCCAAAATGTCACCAGATTCTGCAAGATCAACGAAACATCAGGCTACCCCAGGGAGCAGCTAGCTTCTGTCCAGAAGCAAGCGGAGATGTGGAGGGCATCACGGCGACATTTAGAGATGGTTTCCCAGAATTAGAATGAAAAGCCTGACTCACTCTGATTCTACAAGTCCTGACACTGTCAAAAACTCTGCTGATATGCTGCTTCCACACAAAAGCAAAGTAAGCCAGCCAGAAAAAGCATATATGTAATCTACTTAGCAAGGTAGAAACAATAATCTTTAATGGTGTGCAATTAGTGAGAAGGATTATAATTATGTTATATTCATGAGATTTGTAAGCAGTTAAAGTTAATCTTGTAATAATGCTGACACTGCACTCTTTTGGCAGTTGGTATAGAAGAAATGACTGTTGAACTTCTTGTTGAACTAACAGAAAATGATGCAAGACGAACCGACATAAATTGCAACTTCAGAAAACTAATGCCAGTTTCAAATTTGTAAATTTCACACATAATAATGATAAATATTTCCAAGTATTTATTATTGAGTTTATTTTCCAAGCCATCGCAGAGCCATCACACCACTGTCCACAGTTATATTTTATTAGTTGCACATAGCTCAAACATTCCTTGCTTTCCATTTCTGAGACAATTGTATCCATCAACATGTATTTGGGGAAAAAAAAAAAAAAAATCAAGCAAATTTTGTAAGCTTGCTGGTATTTTTAAGTATATGTCATATTTTTTTGAGGGAATACACTACACATTTACCAAGAGACAGCTACAGTGCATTAAGCACCATTCAACCAATTACAGATTGTAATTAAGTGGTCTGGAATGCACGTGTCCTACTTTGTTAGGGTCAGAATCCAGAAATGTCCAGGGAAACAGGAAAATAACCTGTTTTCTCCCCATATAAAAGGATATCCTTTTCCCCCAGTAAAAGGATATTAGAGCAAGCGCTTTTAGTTACGCTATAAGCTCATAAATCCAGCCAAATACGACTGATGATTCCCTTGTGTCACGATCCTGTGAGAGTGAGATTTCACTTTAACCTTGCCTAGGCGAGAGATGAAAAATAAACGAGGAATCTGAGCCAGAATGACCTCTGAGCCGATTAGTATCTCACAATCCTGTTAGGCTGCTTCACTGATGGATGTTCATGCTCTATTCAGTTACTCTCTCCAACTCTAATTTCCTCACCTACCATCAACTATGAAAACACTTAGTGACGCAGGTCAACAGTAGCACTCGTATCTATATGCCTGTATGCACGCTAAAAAGAGGGTGCTGATACCTACAGACATCCACACTGCTGTCTAATGAAGTGAAAGTAGCTGCCTTCTCCCCATGTACTGGTTTTCCCACTGTTCATCACACTTTATCTTCCCATTCTACAGTCTAATTACTAGTGACCCTCAGAAACATTGTGGCCTTGGATTTAAGAGGCAGAAAGGAAACTGGGAGATTGAATTTAATCCAGCTACAAAGGAAAAGGGTGACCTTCCCTCAAGTTGGTTTAATTTGTTGTGCCCAGTGATGCAACAGGATTATAGAATTATGGCAAGGGATGGAGAAAGTTATATATGAAACATCAGCTAAAACTCCATCCTTGAAGTCATGATTCAATTCATTTATCTTGGGGATTTGAAAAAGACACAGGATAATCATTCGATCGTTGTCCCTGGTGGACAGTAAAAGAAGCAGATCAAATCAAGGGAACTAGCTCAGCTACATCAAAGGCAAATGATCCACCCTCTGGGGACCCACCATCTGTCACTCTCCCTCTCTTGCACCTGCTTATAAGGTGTCAACCCCCCCCAACCCTGACCGTACCTGCAGCTTGATGCTACGCTAAAAGAGCCGCTGGCATGTCTCTTGGCATACATGATATGTCTGTTTTCTCCACAGTTAATGAGCTAAATGATGCTGCAGAGGTCAATGTGGGCTTTAACACAATCACAGACACACATCCAATCTCTTTCTTTCCAAAGGCATGTTATCTGCATGCATGCTGACACATAGACATGCTATCTTTAAGACATGCCACTGTCAGGATCTCCATAGTGCCACAGTGTTTTCAGCACCATTACAGTCAGGCCACTCACAGCAATCACAACACACCATCAGTGGTGCACTCATGCACCAAATCTATCCAGACTGTTCCACTTGGAAAGCCCAGCTGGGACATTCCAGCTGCAGAGTGTCTAGAATTTAGAACGCCGTGATAGGTTAGATGTCCTGTGTGTGGGAAGACTAATATAATCGATATTTTAAGGAGTTAGATTTCCTCTTGAAAGAGCGCAGGGTGGAGAGAAACAGAAAGAGAGGGCAAGCAATTTCCGTATGCATGCTGGTATTTTTAATCTATACTTCATTTAGTCCTTTCCAATGGGAATACACTACATTAGTCATCCTCGAACCACAGCTGTCTCTGGCCTCTGAGTAAATTATACTTTTCATATGTATTATTTGTATTATCTGTGAGACATTGCTGAGACGCAACAAGTCAAAAGTTTCCACTTTCTCCCAGTAGCGAAAATGAAACCAAATGTCCGATTGCTCCTATCTGTGTCTCTTCTCTGCTCTGGTTTGGTCCAATCACATTCAGCGTCCCGTCATCTCCATGACAGCGATGGGCCCATTGGTAGTTGACAGTGTGGATTGAGAGTTCACAGCACAGCTAGTTTCGTGGTATTCCCAGTTCCCGGTAAAAATTAGGATCCCAATCCGACCCTGGCTTGACTGACCTTAATAAACAGACCTTTGTCTTATTGACNAAAAATTAGGATCCCAATCCGACCCTGGCTTGACTGACCTTAATAAACAGACCTTTGTCTTATTGACAAGTTACTTTGTGGACCTTTAAGATTTGTTTTTGATTACCCCTGCACTACATGCTTGAAACATGGTTAGAATTATCATGTAGCATATAACTGGACACAGGCACAGTGCCTTGAGGGACCATCATGCTGTTCAACCAATTACAGATTGTGGTAATAACGCCACTGAATGACACATCTTTCTCTTTGCTTCATCTTGTTTAGGATCAGACAGTTCACTGTCCTGGAAAATCACCAATTAAATCTCCCCCCCCATCTATGTGACCCATATTTTAGTCATCGTAACGTTGATTTCATATTGACTAAATTGACACTGTATCACTGATTATTTGCTGTTCATATTATTCTGTAATGTTTCCTTGTTTTTGATCTTTGTAATTTACCTGGTTTCTACACCTGCAGCTCCTATTGCATCACCTGGTCATTTGAGGAGAGGAAATCTCTCTTTGAATAGCCTCTCCCGAGGTTTCTTCCAGTTTTCTTATACAATAGGTTTTAGGGAGTATTTCCTCATCTTCTGAGAGAGTTTGGGTTGGGTTGGAAACCACTAATGTGTGTGGGTCTGTAAAGTCCTTTGAGACATTATATGTGATACTGGGCTACACAAATAAACTTGACGTAAACTTGACTTAAAACCAAAGTAACCTAATTCTATCAGTAAGAAGGACATTAGAGCAAAAACGTTTAGGAAGCATGTAGAGAGGACTATGGGGAGATGAACAACAGTGTTATGTTTCAAATTTGAACTGAGCACCAACAACATGTATCTCAACTCTGGAACTTCATGTCAATCTACAGTAGTTGATTGCATCACAGGCCACTATGAAATGTTTATTTACATCTTATTTAGTATTTTTATCCTTGTAAACTTTTATTTCATTCTATTTCACTGTACCATGTCGCTTGCATTTAATTCACTTTATACTGTGCTTTCACATACAGAATTTATATGACTTATCAATCTGTTGGGGATTAAACATAAATGCATGTTTCAAAGAGTTGGCTTAGACACATTAAAAAATCTCATTCTCAGGAGACAAGAAAAAACTGGATAGTTTCAATAATCTGATTCCACCACCTAAAAAAATTAAGAATCCATACAGTGCACGTCTGATTATGGGTGCAGTATCTTTTGTCTCAACTTAGGTAGTTAATGTAAGTCAGCAAGCCTGAAAATGGCCCATTAGCAGGACCTCAAATTCAATGAAATTATTATTGAGGACTCTGTAACCACAATGACTGAAAGCCAAGTTTGTGGTCTGGCTGTGTGACAGCTTGCTGGTCAGTAGATAAAAACATATGATTTAAGATTATGCCTGTTAGGATAAATTTTGTTCTTAGTGTTAATAGTTATATTTGTATGTAAATAGTGATGCTGCTTATTGTTCATTGCTCATTAAAATGTCTTTTAATCAGAAACTGAAGATAAAGTGTTGCTGAATGTTGTGTTTCCTTACTATATGCTCAGGATTAAAACTAACTAACCAACCAGACTAACATACTCAGCTTCATCAGAAATTCCAGCAAAGACCAATGAATGCAATGAATGGAATTACACTATGAATTAAGGATAATAATGATGGTGAGGATCCAAAGCGCTCTGCTATCTCACAGAAATATCAGTCAGAGAATCACAGCACAGCCTACACACAAATTAAAAAAAAACAAAAAAAAAACTGCTCTATACTGTGCATGCATATATAATTTTAAGTAAAAGATGATCTGTGTGTGAATATGAGAGTAAAGAGCCATAGGAGCATAGAGGAAAAGGACAGCTGTAAATGTATTGACAACATTGTGTGAGGTGAGACAAAGACAGAAGATGAAACGCTTAGAAATGTCAGCCATTAACTTTTAGAAACTAGAGAGAAATAAAGACCTGCAATTTGGCTAAGTTGAACGACTGTAAAACATGGCACTGTGCTGAATATACAAAAAGTTAATGCTGACAAAACTGCTATTGTGCATCAAGATAACAGGTAAGCTCTGCAACTAGTAACATTCATTCAATTCCAATGTTATCAGTAAAGCTGTGGAAATGGTACAAATACTTAAATTCTTCAAAAATACGCATCCCCACACATTCACTCCTCCACTCACATATTCCATTGAGACTTACTACTTGGTTGCGTGTACGGTGGTAGGGCTGGATGACGGGTAAACCCAAGGGCGTCACCCACTGCACAGTGCGGCCGGACTTGGAGATGAGCCTGGCACTCTCTGTTAGCCAATCCTGCAACACAAGGATGCTATCAGAGGTAAAGTGAACACTTCAGGGCATTCTTGTAAGTGTGCTTGTGTGCGAGCAATCAAGTGTAAATCAGCGAGGTCAGACAGTTGGCTGATGAAATTTTCATGTTCTGCTGGATAAAGAACTTAATAAATCAACCTTTAAAAATACAGACACTGTGACTCATTTGGAAGACGCTTTTCTGCATCAACACATAATCATATTATATATAAAATATATATATATAATGTATTGAATATTGTTGTTCTGCAAACAACTAACCAACTTACTAAGTTGCCAACTTACTAAGGAGGTTGTTGCTTACTCTGAAAACTGCAAGTGCAACTCTGAAAACTGCAAGTGCAACAGTGCTGTTTGCATAAGTGTCTGGCACAGTTTATCGCCAAAAAAAAAGAAACCTTTAAAAACCACAAATAGCTCCTCACACATACAGTCTGTAGGAAAGATAAATATGTCCAAATAACTCGGGGTAGCAGTCTGGCCCAAAGCTGCTCCATTTATCATCCATTCAGCCGGCCTGACTTCCTCTCCCTGGTCTCTCCTTTCTTTTTCTCTCCTCCCTCTAGTCTACTCCCAGGCTCAATGAAATGAAGATAGCATGAGAGCAAAGAAATGGAACAGAGAGATTAAGTAGCTAGATAGCTAGAGATTGGCTGATCAATCAACAGATTGATAAGAGGCAGACAGAAAGAGAAAGTGAGGAGTGAGAGCACAGTTCAGAGAGAATGAATAGCAATGTATGTTGACAGAGTAAATGTGGGATGTACATACAAAGTAAGAGAGATGAGGGATGGCAGCACTGGTGATTGATCAACTACCCCCATCTCACTCATACTTCAAACCACTGCTGCAAAATGCAAGAGGATATGACCTATTTAACATCTGCAGTTGCACACGCACACAGGAGCACCAGGTCGGTGCCAAGGAATGATAGAAAGGGGATTTTTCATCTCATACTGGGTCGTCCCCACACATTCCCCAAAGGAGACACACCAACAGTGGGTGGTAGCTCCATTAGGTAACCAGACTCCTCTCAGCAAGTGGAGATAATGCACAATCCCCTACAAGGTGCATTTTCACAATCTATAAATTGAGTCTCTGTGATTAATGAGCATCTATGCCAGGGTAATAGCGTAGTAAAATTGTCATTAATAACAATAAAATCATGCTATATTTAGTAGTAGTGGGTCAGTTGTCAGAAATAGCTGTTACTCTGTCTATACCATGTATCTTGGATAAACAGAAAAAGCTTGTGTGTTGCATTTCAGCATCAGGTGCTGTAAGTGTGACTGAAGGGAAACTCACAATTTGATGCAAATAGTTTCAGCTGGGGAACTTGAAAAGTAGGATAAACTACTAGAAGTGCAAGTACCGTAATTAAATAAAAACCTAAATGTTAGCTCTGTTACATGCAATTAATAATTATACTAGTGATGTGTTTGATGGGATGTATTGTATGTTTATTATTTTTTTTAATGCATGCAGGTATAATGAACTCACCTGGATCTCTCTGGTCCCTGTGAACATTTCCTTTAAACCACTGAACACCAGACGCACCAGGTAATGGGACGCATCCCATACATGCTCCTGGAAACACAAGAAATGACTGTTTTTGTACACTTCAGACTATATGGTCTAACTTAATTAAAAACAAAGAAATATAAAGGATTTTCCAGTTTGTAATTGTTAGGGATCAAATGTATTACATAAATGAAATTGAAGACAGTGGCAGTGCTGAAGGAAAGTCCTTTGTCATTACAATGATATGATCTCCTCCTTGGTCATCTTATCAACAAGCTGCTCATCCCTTATCCATCCCACCCCAATCAGTCACAATTACATCTCCTGGTAATTTCCTGTTTAAACAATTAGGAACATTACACAGAAGTAATTTAAACGCAGAGTTGCAGGCTGTGAGATGGTAGATACACTGAAAGCAGTATCATGCCCATCGCATCTATACAGAAAATGAGATTAATTACAATTATTGTAAGGAACTATATGGCAGTTTGACAGATATCAAGCAGTACATAACTGTAAGAAGATTAATGTTTCCATTCTGCTTCCATGATGTCATTGGATATAATATGTTTTCCCATCAGAGAACCAAATGTCTAACCAAATGGAGGTGAAATTGTTAAAAAAAAAGATACACAGACGCTATGAATAGAAGACACTAAATACGCTTCCCCACAAGACACAAGGCAATGTTTTACTGCATTACAATGATACAGACTTGAAAAGCTTCTCCTCTTTCTCTATGCAGGGGCAAGAGGAGAAGCAAGAGGAAACAATGTGAGACTCAATATCAAGGTTGCAGTTACTGAAATCCCTTTGGGTGCACAATCAAGCTAGCTGAAAATGCTTACGGCTACTGTCACTGTGGTGATAAATGCTTTCATGCACATGCAGAAAACACTGGGGTAATGAAAAGCTCTATGTAGGATTAATATTGAAAATGTATAGTCTAGATCTGCTGAGAGAATTTTGTTACAGAAGACCCAAAGACAGAAAACCCTGTGCTAACAGGCCACTCTGTCTTACCACGCTGATACCAGGCTAAAAATAAAACGGTGTGCAGGGGAAGGGAACCCCCTCCATCATTCTCAACACCTCCCACCCTCCACCCTGCACCCCTACCTTGGGGAACTCATCAATCTCTTTGAGTCTTTTCTCTATCTGGAGGCGTCCCCCGTAGCGTGTGACCCCATATACCACAGTCATCACAGTCTGCTTGACCACCTTCCTGCTGATGAAGCCCTCCAGGACCTGAGCGATCTTCAGACCATTCTCTGCATCCCGCGCCCTGAACCTTTCCACCTGAGACCCAAGGTCATGTCAGACATGTGTACACGCGCGCGCGCGCACACACACACACACACACACACACACATACACACACACCAAAAACCACATGCAAACATCAAACAACTTTTATTTAAAACTTTCGGAAGTCATTTTAATGCACAGAAATATATTTAACATATTCTCTAATAATATATTCAGTACTGGACAATCCATTTTGTTATCAGTGAACTGTGTGGCTGCTACCTTTTGTACAGCTTATCCCTAAGAGTAAACAGGATTTAATTTATCCAGATAGAATGCTTGCTGCGATTTCACAACCCCAATATAATCTATTGCCTAAAAACAACTGCAATGCCCAGAGGTGAAAATATGAAAATGACAGAGGGACTTGCAGGAAACTGTAGACTCCTTTCCATCAGTCCCCAAACTCACTGACAGCTCCACAATATATTTTCAGTTATAGTCATTGCCCTTGAAAGTTTCAGCCTGGGATACACTTTTTTCTCTAATAGCACACTCCTGTCCTTAGTACTGAAAAATATCAACACTACTGCTATTAACTTCAAACTGTTCCTTCCAAAAATAAGCAGGTTCGCAGCAAGCTGGGTCTTTTGATTGCACTGTGTGTGCCAGCGGTACTTGCCCTTTGAGCCCTTGGACAAGAGAAGCAGTCCGTTCTCACTGCACTCTGATACGAGGCATGAGAAAGCTAAGTACTATTTATGCAAGACCTGAACTGAAAAACTTAAAACATACTGTCAAATCTCATTGTAGGACTGAATTAATCAAATGTATATTAATGGCTGAGCAACTGCAATGCTCTTAGCAATCAAAATCAACCAGTGAATTCTTGCTGTTGATGCAAAGAATTCAAAACCTGCAACAGCCCAGAGGTGCTGACCTGTTGTGCTACCCCACTGTACACGTCCTGGGGCAGATCACAGGGCATGAGGTTGACCGACGTGGCCCCAATGACATCTCTGCCTAGGGCAGCATAGTGCTGGAGACCATTACAGGAGCCATCCTGGAGGAGAAGGAAAGTGAGACAGGGAGGGAAAGATGGAAGCAGAGAAGGAGGGAGGAGCAGACACAAGAAAGATCAGGAAAGAATGAGAAAGGGCAGCAAAGGGCAAGGACAGGTGGTAGGAATGGAATAATTTTAAAAAAAAAGCAAAAAACAGATAATTATCAAGATATATAGCATATGCATTGACATTTGATTTGACTGAGGACATTAGTCTCAGTTCACAACAACATGGTACCATATCCTGCAGCCCCAAGTATCCCTAAATTTGAATGTTGCACTCATGAAAGATTAAGAAACCATTTAAAAGTATTTTAAATTATCTCCCTCACTGAAAGCAACATCTGGACTCTGACTTGACATCAGATAGAAAAAAGGAACTAGAATGCACACAATTAATTACCAATCAAGTATTCATCATTCCATTTACATCAATCATGAGAAATGATTAAAACATTTTGGGTTGTTTAACAGTGCTACAATCTTTCAACCTCTCTATCAGATGAAGCTGTTTAATCTAATGAAATCAGCCATGTTAGGGTATCAGCAAGGGAAACCATTAATGCAGTGTGGTTGTTCAAATTTGGTAACTACATTCAGAATGTGGCCCTGTACACTGAGCCTATAAATTCTACATATTTGGGCTAGCACTGTTCAATCAGAGTTTTAAATTACACATAAACAAATCTTGTGCTTTCATGTTGTTTAACATATTTTGGTCTATTGAATTTTTAATGTTGGAGAAAATCTGTACTTGAAGTCTACAGTCAGGACAATCATTGTGACTTACATTACTGCATTTTCACTGTGCCATAGACTCATTATAATTAATATTAATCAAGCAAAGGAATTATGCAAAACGAGCATCCCTAAAGGGGACATAAATAAGAGACATCTTCTAAAATAACAAATAAATCTACAGGATAATGCAACGGTTATCAAGGACTTGAGGGGCAGATCAAGATGCAAGACTCGTGCTTACATAAACCTCTAAATCACTGAATTGCTGATATGAGCCTGTATAATTAATGGCTCACATACCAAAGATGCCCCCAACCATAACACTATTATAGAAGCTTTGAGCATTGTTTTAGCTGGTGTAAGAGAAGGTGAGAGGTTAAATGCCAGATCTCAGCACAGTATACATCATGCTGGTGTCTCAGGTTAGAGTTGCAGGTTTATGGTAAATAACATAAAAATGGCCCCAGATGGCTGAGGAGGTTTTGGCTTGTTAACTTTGCTGTGCCCTCTAAAACTGCACCATAAAGCACGACTGAATGACACACCTTATTTAAAAGAGGCTATAAACTGGAAGCGTGATTGGGCTATAATGTTTTCAGATGGGTAACTTACTAAACATGCAGAAACACTCAGTGCACAGGGAGGAAATTTTTATACACAAATATTAAACATACTGAAATTACAGAAATAGAAATGCAATATAATGTGAGTGAAACTGGTCTGTGACAGCCAAGCAATGTTCTGTATTCTCTTTATAAAACCTATTTTAATCATTATAAATGTAGTCTGTCTAATGATAACTGTTACAGACAAACGCATGCCCCTCTAATCACAATGCAAGCATGTGGAGACTACAATATTTTGCCTGGTGTTTTACGGTACCTGGTGAACAGGAAAATGAGAGATGAAACTTGCTGGATCGGGGGATCTCACAGCATTGGCTATCTCCATGCAGCAGGCCAGAACCTGCCAAGGCTCATCTGCATTCATCCACCATTTCTTACCCTGATAAAGACAAACACAACCACATGATACACTTATGATGCATACAGAAACATAATGACAAAAGCATTTTTAGCAGGACATATACCAATATCCACTTAAGATTTGTTACTGACTACTCATTCAGGTGGAGAGAAATGGGCAATGTTATGTAAATGCATATTTCACAAATTAAAAATAGGAAGTCTTTTAAGTTCTTTAGGGGGTAAGTGTGCATGCTTCAGAGAGTGTTATCCAGGATGACAGTTAGCATCTAACATACAGCAGAAACAACAAAAGTCTGCTTTGTGTCTCTCTGTCAGAAATGTAATTGCTACTAAGGGACAGCTAATGCAAAACAAACATTTCCTACTGCTGCTCACATTAAAGGCTTCACACCAGCAATACACTGGAAGGTGTTTATTGTGAAGAAGCTGCAGAAGTGGTAACTTCAACATTGAGGTTAGCAGTGTAGCATGATATCTGAGCTACATGGAAATTATGGGTGGACTATGGAATCAATGAATAGACCAATAAAGAGACTGACATTTAGAGGGTTGTCAGCAGAGTCCAGGATGTCCTCCATGATGGAGTTGGCATACTCCAACCTGCCCTGTAGTGAGCTCCGCTTCTTTAACCCTGTCAGATTGACCAAGTGAATCTTCAACCAGTCCAGGCCTTTAGGACCTAAAGGCTTCCCCTCTGCAAACAAAAGGATGGCCCGTGTCACATCACTTCCCAGGTGATTAAAGTATGGTGGGCAGGGGTAGGTTCGTCCCCGGAAGTCCATGTTGTGAGGGAACCAGAAGATCTCATCTCTCATGTGGCTGGCAATGGAAAGTTTATAGAGCGCATCCATACGCAGGCTGTGCATCTCACTGCATTTCTTTTTGGCGTTAATCACTTCCCGTTTCATGTGGGCCTTCTCACTGGCAGTATAGGAGGGATCATGGGGGTTGAAGTGGGGGATTTTGGGAGCCTCTGAAAGAGGAGGAGGGATGTCTAACTTCTCACTTCCCCGGTCATTGAAAATGGAGATAATAATATCCAACAGGGGTTTGTTGATCCTCCATGCACAGTTACCCAGCTGGTTGAGAGAGTCCAAGACTACATGGAGGTTCTGGCACTTCTCCAATAACTGTTCATGTTGGGTAGCCCCTTCCATTGTACGCATCAGCTTGGTAGGTGTTAGCAGGTAGGCTCCAAACTTGGTAGAAACCCAGGGCACAGGAGGACACAGCATCGGCATCACATAGGAGTCAAAGGTCAACGTGGTCTCCATGGATTCTTGTTGCATCTGAGTCAGGATAGGGTGGGGCTTGATGAAGCCAACCTGGTGAGTAAAACATCAAGGGATTAGAAGGAGAAACTTAAAGCTGGTTTATGCTTAATACCAATGCAGACGTGACAGTGGGCATGCAAAGGAAACAGCCAAATGATAGAGGCTTATTCAGCTTATTTCAGAAGCAGGTCAACGTCATGACTTCTGGTCTGCAGCGTGTGGCTAATTTGATGCATAACTACTTTCAGCTTAACTACGATTTAAATACATGAGCTTCAAACTCAGTGAATGGAACTCCATGATCAACCTATGCATTTCTGAACTGGAGTCTGACAAGTCATACAAAATTATTACCAGGTAATTTCTGTCCTCAAAAGATCAGGCTAGCAACTGTAGTTTACTACGTCATTGCTAAACAGGGTTAACATTTTCCTTACAATTAAAAGCGCCCACTGAAATATTATTCATGGACTTGAGATTCAAGATTCAACATCACAGATGATCTGATAAAACATCAAAAGACATTTTTCTTCATTCAGATATCTTATGAAAAGTTAATGTAATTGTTACACTCTGCATTTGAGAAGAACACAATTAATAACTGAGCAAGGCTAAAGTTGCCACTAATGTCAATTGTAATCTTGTTGTTATAGCAACTATAAGGTTGGTATGCGAACTCCAAGGTAATCCTATAGTTACAACAGTGTTGTATCATTAGAACAGTGTTGTACCAGGGCAAAAACCTGGTTGGGTGCAGGATTGCAGACCAAGCTTGTTACCGGTGATTCTGCATACTGTAGTTCTTCTTGGATCATTACTTTCACATAAAGGGCTAGTGTTTCCGAGTTCTAATTCAATACACTATGTAGGCCAAACCATCAGTACCAGCTTAATGAAAAATACATACTCTATATTTACACAAACATGTGTAGCGGTCTATATTTAAGATAGAAAATGTGTCAGGCCCTAGATCAACAACAGTGACCTGACAGAAAAATTAAACACCTCAGCATTACTTCCATGAAGTAATGCTGTGCTGTAAAATCATTACGATGCACCCTGATGAGCTAACCTCATGTATCTCCACACAGCAGAGCAAAGGAGAGAATCAGGGAGAGAGAAAGAGAAAAATGAAGATTAAAAAAAAAAAAAAACAAGAAAACACAAGAATAAAATTATTTTCAATATGGTCCTTAAAGTGCATTAGGTCAAAAAGTCCAAAATTCTCTCTCTCTCTTTTCTCCCTTGTGCCAGGGTACCAGAGCAGTAAATCAGCAAGCCAATTAAGGGTACATTAAAAAAGGGCTTAGCCTGGAATCTATTCATCTTACTCAACTGCTTCTCTTTTCAATTCGTGTGTGTGTGTGTGTGTGTGTGTGTGTGTGTGTGTGGGTGGGGGTAGTTTATAATTCACACACCTGAGCTCTACACTGGATGGGAGGGTGCAAAAGTGCACAAGGTAAAAGGCTTGCAAAGCAGCCTTGTCTAAAAGAACAATCACACATTTCATAACATTTTCTTTGTGCTTGGTCTTTAGGTTTTCATTCCTAATAACAATGCCAACTCTACGACTTTGTAAAATGTTCTCTTACAGGGTCAATCTCATAATCACAGTTACGCTTAATAGTCTACAAAGGTTCCCATTCATCTAATTCACTGGATATCTAACAGTAGCAGTAGTAGAGTGTAACTTGACTTTCTGTTTATCTTGAAGAGACAAGTTGAGAACTGCATCGGTCAATGTACAAACTCTAAAAAGCACATGGTCCAACATAGGAAGGCCAACAGCTCAGGCACTGCAAGTCTCAGTTGTCTACCTACAGCTGAACAACAAGGAACATTCTTTTGAGTAATTTGTACATATTTTGGGCAGAGAATACAGATCGCTTGGAAGGAGAGTTAATGAAGCTACCTACGCCAAGATGGAAAAACCATCCCTGAACAGAGAGAGTGGACTGTAACACCATATCACCATTATTTCCAGGCAAGGTCTACTTCGTAACTCTACCCCAGCATCTTCAGTTAGAGTAGTTTGCGCCTCCATTCATGAGTCCAACATCTTGTACATGACTACAGTCAGAATCTAACGATCCTTGCATGACTCCCATGTGGCTAATGAGTCCAGTTGCCTTGAATTACTACTGCTAGATGATAATTTGACTAATCTGGGATCCACTTAATGCACCGCTCATACTGCGGTAGCTTTAATCATTTTGAATACTTTTCTCAATGTTAGTTTTCAGATGACTTAATTCTTAATTTTGAGAAAGTCTGTTTGGTCGCTGTTACTTTAGAAGAATCCTGCTGCCAGGTTATTTAAAGACATTCATATACAAACTCTAGCTAATCGTGCTCTCCTTTGTCACAAAATATGTCATAAAATACACTAAGCAAGAAGAACATTTCCCAGAGGAAAGTAATTGTTGGATCCACTGTACCTGACGTGTGCTACGAAAGGTGTACATATGGTAGAGGATGGGGATGAGCTTTTTGTCATTGGCCGGATTCAGGATGTCGCTGTTAATTTTGAGGTTCTTGACCATCAGGTCCACCATGTAGGTTCCCAGTTCCAGGGTGACAATGTAGGGCCATTGGGCCTCATCCCCCTGCAGTGTTGGTCCCAAACTGTTCTCAGTCTCCAGCTTACACCATTGCTCCCGGGGAAGGACATCATATACCTAGAGGGAGACAAACAGGAGTTGCTTGTTTTCATTTTGTGAATTAAATTTTTTTCCCCTTATGCTCAAGATCACAGAATATAGCCATATTAATATTTTGGAAAAAGTTCATTGCAATCTCAAACTGATTTTCTGACAGTAAAAGTTGGAGAGGTATAAACTATGGTAGACACAAAGTAAATAACAGCATTTGAGAGTTGAGGAAAGTGAACAAAACAATAGCTTTAACTTACACTACAACAGCATTAAACAAGAAAAAAACTGAGGAGGTTCTTAAAGTGCTTGGGTTGGGTCTAGAATTAGATCTGATGTAGGCCAAAGCCCAGTGAGCCACTGTGTGGACGTGATATTGGGGCTAGCTGTGGGCTAAACTTGATCTGATGAAGCCGCAAAATTGAAGATGACAGGCAGACTAGTAACCAATTTGTGTGTTCAGTTTTCAAAAATGGAAGTTTGAAAGTGTAAAGGTGTAAAATCAAAGATTTTGGAGCCAATAAGAGAGAGTAATGTTTGATGTCTCAATAAAACAACATCATAATAGTCAGCATTTTAACTACAAAGGCTGCATTAAGGATACCTTATATAAAAGGAAAACCATAACAAGCTTTTGAAGAGTATAACAAGGCTTGCACTTGCTCATTATATGCTATAATAAGCTAGAACCTTCAAAACACTGGTGGAACTGGTGGAGGACAGTAATTGATACTGTCTGTTACTGTGAAATCTCACTGAGGACACACATGGGTTTCAACATAAAAAGAGGGAGAATGGAAACAAGAGGAGGATATACAATTTAAATTATATTGTACTAAATTACAGATTTACTGTTGTAGTATTACATGGAGTTAATCAACAGTTGTAATGAGGTGTTTTATCCTGTACAAAGATCCATCAATACACCCCCCAAGTAAAGGTGTGTAGTTACTGTAAATCATCTATCTTGCATCAGTGTTACTTCATTTATTTGTATATTTTACAAGTGAATTTATGAAAATGTGATGATGCCAATGACTTTTATAGCTTCAAATGCTTTAATTTTATATTTTCTGTCCAGTATTATGGCACCAAAATCAGACTTTTTGATTATTGGTGCTGACAACTGAAAATATTGTAGATAAAATGAAACTGCACTAAATGTAAGAGAAAACTCTCTTTAGCAAAAACAACACATGGAGACGTAGACGTAGAAGCAGACATTGGAAACATGATGGAAAAGCTGCAAAAGAGTCAAAGTCTTGCTTGGATAAACAAATACTATCTAATTACCTTGGTATCTTTGGCCAGCAGGTCTGTATAAGCACTGTAAATGTTTTTCAACTTTTCTACGATTTGGTTGTTGTGCTTCTGGCGCACAGAGTACTTTGTGTAGACTTTGTTGCCCAGATCTCTGGCTAGAATCTTCAACGACTCTCCACTAGGAGGCAGGGTGGACACGCTCTAGACAAGGGTAGGATACAGTTCAAAAGGTCAAACAGATGTGTGCTTAAAGCTTTTGTCAGATTGAACTGAAGATCAAATCATGCATAACTGAAATGCTGGAAGCACACATACTATATGATCAAAGCACTTTGCTATCAAAGAGAAAGCCTGATGCTTTTCCAGCTGTCATTGTCACACTAGACATTGGAGACTTTGTGGTTTCCTGGATATGTTAGCTTGTATTACACAATCACAACACAGAAAAAACAAAGGACAGACAAATGTGGTAGTTCCACACAACTTTATATTAGCATTGTCTAGTAAAATAGAGCAGTCATCAATCATAAAGGCCAGGCTTTGTTAAATGTTGTGGCATTTCATTGAGCTATGTGCAGGGTTAAGTAAGTTCCATTACCTGTATCATAATGTCAATGTACTCTCTATCCTCCAGAAGACAAAGGTAGGGACAGAGGTTAAGCCTGTAGTCCTTGATGTTGGTGTTAGCCAGGATCATCTTGCTCTCCCTCAGGGCCTGGAGGAGAGTCTTTTGCCACTGAGTCCGCTGTTCCACCAACAGCTCCCTCTGAAAAATCAATACAACATAAATCATCAGTCTAGGTGTTCTGTGGAGAAAGATGCAGTGAACAAAAATGTGTGTTTGATGCTTATCTGAGAAGACGATATCTGTGTTATTTTCAGTCTACCAAATACATTGGGAATGGGTATTGATGAGTCCCAGTCTTGTTGCTGAGATGAAGTCACAAAGACTTTTATGGCAGTAAAATATCTTTCATTTGCTATTACACACACAGAGACTGTATCCTTTGCCTACATATGTACTTTTAAATACAAGCTTTACAACTCTGCTCATTGAAATCATTTGGGCCTTTGTGATTTCAGAACTGCCAGAGGAAAAAGACATTATTATGTTGCCTTTTACAGTTTAAATTTAACAGCCTTTTAACCCATTAGTATCAAACCAGTTCCATGGAGGGTTGAGAAGCTTCAGCCCAATTCAATGACTAGCTCCTTCTCTCTGATTGAGTGTGTGCTTACCATACAAATCAGCTACTGTGTCATTTTTTTGATTAAAATGAAAACCTGCAGCCTATTGGCCCTCCATGGCACATGGTTTGACATGTGCTTAGATATTCTGGTCTAATGAGATGATTGAAGCTGGAGTCAGGATAAGTATTTACACTTTTACGAATAAACAAGGATGGAATTTACTTTTGATATTATCCATTATTCATGTGTCTTAAGCTGGCATTAACCAGTCACAGGAATAATCTAACATGTGCATCTCTTGTTGTCATGTAAGTTAGTGCACATCTGTCTGTGGCAGTATTATAGGTATGAGTGTCGTGCACATCTTTGTGACTATGCATGAACGTGCAGCAGTGTTGAAAGAGTTTCTCTCACATAACTCCCGGTCTGACTGATGGAGAGACCCAGTCTGCATTGTGGAAGGAGAGCTGACACTGTATTTCCTCCAGAGGACTCCATTATAATACATTATTATTCAACCCTGTCTGTCTGTAAATGCTTCCTGAACACCAGGGACCCTCAGCCTGCTCCCCTCACACGTAGGCAGACAAGCCAGGCTGGACTGCAAATGCCAGAGTTGGAAAGAAGGCACACTACAGCCTTCTTTCCAACTCTGGCAAGAGTTTCTTCCTCAAATCCTCGAATCCTCAGGAATTAAATGCATATTATTCTTAAAATAAATAAATAAATAAATAAATTCTCACAGAAGACAATGTACCCTTGGACCAATAAATCAGATGCCTGCCAAGCTGATTAGCCTGTTCCAGCCTCTACAATGCATCGTACATACACATGGCTTGGATTTTTCAGGAAATCTGCAGGATTTTTTTTTTCTAATTTGAATGAAAAATGTACAAAGAAGCAACATCAGTGTGATATGCTAGAGTGAGACACAGGGTGCCAACTATCTCAAACCTGGTTTGTTTGTTCACAGCAATCATACCCAAGTGTCACAATTAATCTGACAACAACATCCTGAAAATATGTTAATAGCATTCTACTGTGTATTTCTGCTATAATTTCTGCCGCACAGTAATGAGAGCACGTTATCTCTACAATTGTTTGCAACAAATACTGTACGTCACAATTTAAATTTTGTTTTCAAGGTAAGGATGCTGATGGTGAAGAATGAACCAAAAACCATTTATCAACAACTGAATCTTCTCCATTTCGTGACCATTTTTTCAAACACATATTTGATTAGTTTTAGCACAGAACTATAAATCTACATTCTAGCAGCCTGTAATGATCCACCGAGGATGAGATGAGGAAGGGCAGCAGGTGAGTTTGTTTACCATTTTGGCCATGTTTTCAGTGACAGGTTTGGAAGCCTCCACTGAGGTGATGGTGATGGTGCAAGCCTGCTCCATTTTGAGCTGCCGCATGAAGCATTCCTGGAGCTCCTTCTGACAGAAATCCAGTTTGGGGTAGTGGTGGTCTTCCCTCTGAAACACACACAAAATACAGGTTAATAATAATAATAATAATACAGGTGAACACAATACATAGTGATGAATCAAACTCTGCACTTCTAGCATGAACATGTCAGTGTGTTCATTTGTATGACAGAGAGTGAAATAATGAAACGAGTGCTTTAGTAGCAAGAGCTTAACCTCTCAAACAGCACTTCCTCTCAGGCTTCCTCCTTTTTCCATCACTGCTGCTGGCAGAAGCTAACAGACTTCAAAACTTTAAACCACTAGAGGGCAGTGAAAGAATGATTTTCACCTTGTGGTTAAGTTACTCTTTAAAACCCTCTGAGCAATGATGCTATTTGATTGCTGAAGGTTGTTGGAGGTAGTAGGAACAGGCACTACCTAAGTGGCAGGCAAAGGCAATTTAGGGCAAGAAAGTCCTTCAAATTGCACAGTAGTAGCCTTTCTAGACCAGTGAGCAAAGGACGAGTCATTAAACCATCTTGACTGACTGCCAAGATACTGTTAACCTGAGATTCAATCTCACTTTGGCTCCATACTGCTATAAAGCAAACAATAGCTTATTATTCTACGCCTAACAAAGTCTAGAAACATGGTGGATGTTTTTCAAATTCCATTATCAGTCTGCTGGTACCTTGACCAACTGGCTTATGTTCAAGATAAAACTGAAGATGAAATTAGTGCAGCAGACTCACAGCTTAGATCATGAGGTTTGGAGTCAGATGGCTGCTGATTAAATCCCTGGCATCAAAAACTGCCAATGTTACTGCTCAACGCCTTAACATTGGTATTCAACACGAAGATTTAGTAACCCGTTGCAGGAAAGGGAAATAAATGAGGAAATATTATGATTGTGACATTAGTAAAGCTAATACTCAACAGAACAGCTCTGAGCTGAAACACTGAGATTCAGAAAGCCAGAAGAGTTGATTATTCACATTAAGGCAAATCCAAGTTTATGTCTTTCTTTAAGGGGAAAATATTCACCTTGCAATATGATATAAAAATACAGGGATCACAAAATTAAACATTACAAGCACAAGTCAAATTTGCACTGCGCCTTGCACTTAATTTGTGGGTAGAACCCACACATAATTATCATGTGATTTACTAAAACAGCAGCTAATTACAAGTCAGAGACTGGAGCTACCTTCTAGATGTATTTTGAAGAAGAGGGTGCAATTTAATGGTGAGATTTGTCAGCAGGCTCAGAAAACATACTGATGGTAAAACAGAATTATGATATTTTATTATGCTAATTTTCCAAAACATTTACTAAAGCTGAAAACTCTGAGAAAATTACATGTGCAAAAATTACTGATTTAATTATGAATATTTGTAAATATGTGTAACACTCGCTGTATAAAATTTGTCTTTCCAATACAGCCTTACATTTGCAAAAAATCATAAAGGCAAAACTACATTTTTTGAATGAACCACAAGTAAATGTGTGCAAACAGTCACACTTATGGTATCTCCTTAATCAACCACTGACCAAAATGTGCAACATAAAAATGCTTAAGCTGTAATTATACCATAACAATAGCTTAGCTGGCTGTAGGAAGGTCCGAGCTGCTCTATAACCATTTTCGTGTATGGTAGTCACTCGAGAAAAGGGTTGTGGGAAAGTACTGCATGTGGGAAAATGTGCTGACAAATGTGTGGACCCAATTAAAATCAAACTGAATGGAAATGTCCTTTAACCCTAGTCTCCTGAAAGACCAATTCAAAGAACCCAAGGCAGCAGGACATATTTTCATAGCAAGGGCACAATTGCTCATTAAATGCTTTGGAAAGTACAGCCTATGTATATGGAACAGAACTCAATGTTCCCAAGTGTACTTTACATGTTACTTACTGTTTTAAGAAGTTTAAGCTGGCGAGGGCAGTATGTCCACTGGATACTATCAGGGGATGTAGTACAGCAGTAACATTCAATAAATCAGAAAATAATGGTGTCTGATTGGCTTTCAGGTGTTCATTAAAACTCTAATAATGTGCCTGAAACACTGTCCTAGTCAATAGTCATTGTTTCAAATAGTTTTCTTGCACACCAGTAAAGATAGCAACAACAGTTATGCTTCATGCTGCTAACCTAAAAATGATGACGAATGGATGACACCTTGTGTTTTGTCACTTAAAGCAGAAACGATAAATCAGGCCTCAAAGGGACCTGATGTGGACAGCATAACAGGGCAGAAAACAATACAAAGCCAGAAAATCTATTAGCCTGTACTTTCAAAACCAAAGCACCAACATTTTATTTCACTGGCTACGGCCTACCTATTGTTTCTGTCCATGATACTAAGGTGGTACTTTGGATTTGAAGTGCAGGTTTAGTGTTTCTGGTGCACAAAGCCAAGGCAGGTTTATTTGTGTAACACATTTCATACAACAAAGCAATTCAAAGTGCTTCACATTAAAAAAAAAAAATTAAATACACCTGTAAGGAATAAAACAATATAAAGAAAAAGAATTTAAAAAAAATAAGGGCAAAGATAGTTAACTGATGTTAAAATACTTCTAAAGTTCTTATTCTACAACTCTGTGTAGATCTCATTTTAATTTTATAAATGAATGAATGAAGCTGTGAATCTATTAATATACAGTATATTTTGCTTGTGCGTTTGAGTAATGTGTGTTCAATTCTCAAGGCAGCATGTGTATAAATGTGTGTGAATGTGTTGTAGCTCATCTTGTTTCTGGTTGGATGCTAAAGAAGGACACAGCAGTGAAGAGAAATGAGAAAGGATCGACTATTTTTCCTGAGGCCTGTGCTTCTCTTTCCTCTCCCTCTCCTCTTCTTCCTCCTGCACTTTTTTTCTCATTTATTCTTTCATCTCATTTATTCTTTCATCTATATATATATATACTGTATATAAATATAAGCTATGTTTACATATGAAAAATAATTAAATGGCAGAACATTATAAAATATCTGATGAGCCGCTGAAACTAGATCAAACTGAATTTTGTATGAGTTACAATGTAATCCAAATTCCATCTCACACCAGCAAATAATATTCTAATTAGACTGTGACAGAAAATTTCACAGCAAATGTTATCCAGCAGAGAAATTACTTGGCCAGTCTTTCAGTGACTCGGTAAATCTGCCAAAAATTCAGGTACCCGACAAGCTGACTAGTCAGGGAAATGAGCCAAAGGCAATGAAGAAATCACACTTGGCCTATTAAACATTTCACTCCGCACCACTGTATCACATACACACGATCAGATAAAAATATGTGACCTGCTGACTGCTTTGATGGCACAGGCCACCAATAAAAGAAATAAGACCAAAATATGTGTCTGATAAACACTGAGGTGAATGTGTTGCCAGTACTGAGACCAAAACCGTTAATGAATCATGTGAGAATCAGGAGTGCAATGGAGGTGGAAAAATGAGTGGAGAGGTGAGGTAAGAGAAGATGAGGACCTGTTAGAAAGCAGAGTTGGCTCACTATAAATAGGCCAGTCTTATCAGCTTGTGAAGAGGTGACAATCACATCTTTCATAGTCACGCTGGAGTCTTCTGTCAGCTTTTTCAGCTCTCTGCTGCTTTGACTCACAAAACATACACAAAGCTCAGCCGTAAAAATAACTCATATCTGTATTTATAGTCACATATTATCACTGTTTTTACATAACCGCCTCCACGATCCGTTTCAGTATAAATTCCCTTAACTACTTCCCAGAAGGCCTTTTAACTTTGCTTTTAAATTTCAAATCTATCCTTTATGAAAACAGTGTAAAGGGAAAGATGCTTCATTCTCCATGACATCACTGAAGGCAACACGCAAGAATGTAGAGAAAATGTCTGATTTGACAAACATATAAATATTTGGACATTTTATTTCATGACTCATAAAATCTTTGCCATACTGAAACAGGAACACAGACGTTAATACATCTACAGAATTCAGATTAAGAACATTTGAGGCATAAAGACCACAATCTGAAACAACAAGCAACCTGCTGGTGAGCGATATTTATGATGAGTACAGTGGAACAGATGGTCATTTTTTACTGTGAACCCACCACAGACCAGTCAGTCAGTTAGCGAGGATCCTGATAATAAGGCATGGCATAAGGCAATCCACTAATGGAGTAATGCCCCACAAAAATAAATTCTCATTAGTATTTCCACCTGATGAGCAAATCTTTATGCAGTATGCATACTACAACTCACTGATCTCTGGATGCTCTAAAGTTAACTTTGGCGCATCAAAGGCACCACTGCCAGCACACTAGTATTCTCTGTCAAAAAAATCCAAATAATTTTTTACCTACTGTCAAATATATTGTGAAGTGTTCCACTGTTAAAGGACCATACCAGTGATTTTGCATGTTTGAGTTCAATAAATAGTACCTGCATACGCGTTACGTGACTGCAAACCATTTTCCAAAACATAAAACCACAAAATTCTTAGTTGTTTTCACCAAACAGTGCTCACAAAAATCATTTAACTGAGTCATCTTTTAAATAATGACAGTGAGTCTGCAGTCTTTGTGTAAGTGGTATAATGCATAGTTAGCTTGTGATACCTGTGTGTAAAAGTCCTGAACCAACGATGGAGGGCAGTGGCTGGTGGTCAGGTTGAGGCTGGGCTGGTAGTTGGGCTTGACGATCTGCAGGGCCTTCAGCACCATGTCTCTCTCATCTTGCCGGAAAACACACTGGCTGAACAGATCGTCCACAGACAGACCGTCCTCCTCCATCTGGCTCAGGCATCTGAATGCACAAGGACAGCAGACCAGGTTTTTATTCCCCCTTAGCAGGCCATGACCATACTACTGTATATCTATAAGGGTTTAGGATTTCTGCTCAGTAACAGTCACTCAGCGACTACTTCAAGGTGCTGGGATTTTGTAGTTTTACTTAGAATTAAATACTCATTGTCCACATGATACACAGATACATTTAAGACATATTAGCAAAGCATAAAATCTTTGCCAAGCCTAAAGCAAACCTAAGCAAAGACTTATATTTGTTTATTGCTTTTCTTCTTCTTCTCATATGTCTGCTATTTGGAAGCAAATTTGGAAGTCCCAGACATCAGACCTTGTCACTATCACATTGTAATGGTTAAGGCTAAAATATAATACTAGTCTTAAAGCCAAGATCCTGATCAACATTAAAATAAAATCATCTGATTTTTGTACAATTGGATATTTGTCCTCCAAAATTTAATCTAAGGGCTTTTTAGGTATCTTGCACACAATCTGAATAATACAAAGGGATGAAAACCCTGCGGCATTATGTTAGCTAGGTGCTTGTTCAGATTTAGTTGTTAGGAGAAAAACCTACTCAGAAAACCAGCCCCTCAGGTGTCAAAAAAATGGCCATTTTCATTTTTCATTATGATTATCATGACAGAACAGCCTTTGGAGTATGATCTCGAGTTCAGAGTTCACAACCTTCTGACCTGCCTCTTCATGTGGGAATGAGACTTCCCCTATTAATTCAAGATCAAAACCGAGACCATGTCTGTGGGATCATTGTGTATGGCTTTCCTACCCTGTTCCGACTGTAGCAGAATAGCAATGTGAATATTTGCATTGTCGGGCTACTCTGTCAGACAGACTGAAAGTATGAGGTTGATCCAGAGGCAGATGGGCACTGACGGCATCAGTGAAATGTTTATTCAAATAGAATCTTCTAAAGAGAGAGAGAGAGAGAGAGAGAGAGAGAGAGAGAGAACAAATTCCATGACTAGCCTGCAGAATGCAAATAATTCTAACATGCCACCATGAAGTGTTTTGTGTGTGTATGTATGTAATTATTTTATATTTCAACTTGTAAGATAAAACACTGTTGGTGTCATACAAATTCTGAGATAAAGTGCCTCTGTTTACCAGAGATTGAGCTGCCTGCAGACTGTGTTTGGTTGCACTGCCCCCTAGAGGTTAAACACAACTACATTGACTACACCAAGAGACAGAAAGTGAGGGAAATCCATTTATATTAACCTGAGAGGAGAGAGTTCCGCTTCACCCTCCACATCATTTTCCTCAATAGAATTATAAATAACAGTGTGCTAATTACCATGTGGAGATACTTCTGGCTCAGCAACTTTCACTCACTTAATCTAATTAGGCATAAGCAGGGCTCTGCACATGAATGGAAAAAAATTAAGGAAGCACTGAAATATTTTACAATATCATGGAATATATCTACTTTAATGTAATGTAGAGGATTATTGGAAATACTAGAGCTACCCAATGCAGTCAGATTTTTGAGTATTTCCACATGCTTTAACTTATGCTTGGGGGTCTCCTGTAATACAATTTTGCTCTGAGGAAATGAGGGAGTCTTGAACAAAGACAGGATTAGACTTGGTGCTGGCAATGTGGTCCAGAGGAAACAAAGAGGGCAGAGAGGTTCTAAGATAGAGCATAATTAACCTAGTGACTGCTCTGCTGCACCCTGGGGAGCAACGAGCTCAGGAGGACACAGCACACACAATAGGAAAAATTAAAGGAGTAAAGGAGTGAGTGAGTGAGTGAGTGAGTGAGGTGAGGCTTGTCATTGGGTGAGTGAGTGAGCAAAGTGAGCGAGTGGGTGAATCAGTGAAACAGTGTGTTAGGTCCTTGACAACATTTTTTTTTTTGAACATTTAATATTACTACCAGTCATGTATACCAACAATATCAATTAATTAAACTCAATGTATGCCAAAACCAGACACCATACTGGAAAAAGTGAAAACCATAAGGATAGCATGACCCCTGCTGGTAACTGTCTGTAGAGCCAATGTCATGCTTTTAATTCAAACATGTATCCCATCATTCTCCAAAAATGATCCTCTTTTTAAATATCAAATAATACTCAGCTGTCAAAGACATCTTACCACACTAATGTTTGGTAATCTGTGTTTCTGGGTGGCGGTGTGTGTGTCTGTATGTGTCTGTACCTGGTGATAACCCACTGGGAGCAGTTGGGATTGCGGCCCATACACTCCAGAGCAGCACAATAGGATCCCATATTTGGCTTCAGACCAGCTTCTTCTAACAGAATAAAGATGCGACCAATCTGATTCAATGAGCCCTGCAATAAGGAAAGCTTAAAATCAGAAAAATAATTCAAAATGATCACTGAACAGGTTATTTTTAATATGGTTTAAAATCTGTGTGTCTTCTTTAATGAACTCTGAATCTGACCTTCTTGGCCCAGACCCTCATCATTATGTTGTAGATGCCTGTGTGAAGTTGTTTTCGTCGACTCATGACTCTGTGCTGGCTGAGCAGGAAGCGGTGTGCCCGATCAATGTCCCCAGCAAACACACATGCCTCCAGGTAGGAGCGGATGCTAAGTTGAATGTCCCCATTTGCACTTCCTTCACTGTCCACCTGTAGGCGCTCTGGGTTTGCAGAAGTTGTCCACTGGCTCACCTGCTGATTGAGCCTCTTCTCCAGTTCCTCCACCTCAGCCATCTCCTTAGCCCTGGCCTGGGCATCAATATCAGTCTGTTTCAGGGCCTCTCCACTAGCTAAGGTATTTTTGTAGTCCTTCCTTTTCTCTTTTGAGACTTTTTGAGGTTTAGCTGCTGTCTCTGCAGCAGCATCAGGGGAGGTAACTGATAAAGAAACAGCAGCACGAATTTTATCTGACAACTTCAGAGTACCTCTGCTCTTTTTAATCGATGGTATGGTCTTCTTAGCTAAAACAGATATGGTTTTATGTGCTGTACCTGGACCCATCAAACTGCTTTTGGTAATGTTAGCTTTTGATGTTGGTTTCTCCTTGACATTCTGCTGTATTTTCTGCTGGAGATGCTGCTGTTTCTTTATTTTGTTCTTCTCACGAGTTAATTTTTCCATCCAACGACTGGGCTGCGATTTCAAAGCTCCTTTACTGACAGGCTGTCCTGATTTAGGAATGTTCGTTTTCTCCCAAGGTGTGCTTTTGGGACCCTTACCAGATGAAACTCCTCTCCCAAAGGTGGGGGTTTTGAGTAATTGCACCTTTGCATGTTGGACATCTAGAATGACGTCACATTGGAGTTGTTGGATCCTGGCCTCAAGCACTGACAGGCAGACAAGCAGAGTTAAGAACATTACTGATAGACCCCATTTCAGGGCAGCACGATGGGCTACAATGGCAATGAAACAACTTACATCTAATAAGCCTTCCAAGTTCTGCTAACTTTCTACAGATTATTAGCATAACAAGGACTCAAGAAGAATTAAAGCCTTTGATAGGTCAGCACTGCACAGTGTTTAATCAAGTAGCATGATTTGGGTCCTTGCAATAAAAAGAAATACTGCAATACAATTTGACATGTTATGTGCGGTGTGGCATTGTAGTTTAAAAAAAAATAAAAAATTTGACAACACAACAGCCTGAGCAGACCTGCGTTTCTAGAATAAACAAACATACCATCTAACAATTGAGACTGTTCCAGCACACGTTTCTTTGCATCCTCTGTCTTTGGGATTATTGGTGAGAAATTTCTTCTTTGCAGCGACAAAGGTGTCTCTGGAAAAAAAAAAAACAAAAGTACTTCATCAAATGTACACATGAAATTCCATTTATTAGTTGCCTGTGAAACTCTGTAGATCATGTAAAAGCAACTGTGTAAAGGTTTGTGTGGCTGCAGGGGGCACTGTGCAAAGTCAGTAAAACTGACACTTATGATACAAAGATTACAACAAGTTTGCAACCTAAAGCCACTCGCAGAATTTGGGGGTTTTGAATTCACTAAAAAAAAACAAAAAAAAAAAAACAAAGGCCTATGAATGTCTTTACCTTTAAAACTGGTCGTCTTCAGCATGAACACATTGTAGCCTAAACCTTGTGATATCATAAGGGTCAGTTTCCCTGACTTTGCATAGTGTCCTCTATAGCCAAAAAAGCTTTTATGAAGTTGTTTTCATATGCTGAATAGTGCTCCCCATAACCAATAAACTGAATCTGACATAAATCTGACATCCCTTGAAGTTAGGACTAAAAAATAATACAATAAGAAAGCCAATTATTTTACTCTTACCCTGCAATCATTTTAAGCAGTTGAGCCAGCTAACTGGTTGACAGTGAACATTTTGACCAGTCAGAAAAACACAACTGTAGCTAATAACATTAATGATGGCTCTGTTCCATTTAGACGAGCCAGTGAGCAAGTATTCACAATAGCCCTAATATTGGGACACCTAAATGGGACAAGGCCACCTTGAATGGTTATGATTATTCAAGTTCGAAACACACTTTCTCACTCTGACACATTTTCTTAAACTGTTTGGTAAAGCTAACATACTTCTTTATCTTTCTAAAACCATGGATTAAATCGATTAGTAACTATACTCAGTCTTCGTGATGAAAACAGGTGTTAGGGAGAAGTTGTCCTATCATGTTGTGGTTTAATAACTGACTTAAGACAAGTTAGCCACTAGCTCACCTGATATTCGTCTGACTGCTCCGCTTCTTACAGTGAGACACAGCTGACAACAGTCCACAAAACACACACGAACACACTTTTCTAATAAACAGCGGCGGTTCAGACATTTAGCAAAGGCACACACTCTAAGAAGTGACATGTTGACATGGAATAACCGCGTTACTTCACAACACTAGGCAGCCATTTTAAAACAGACCAAGCTAATCGAGAGAAGTGATCATCCTACTCTAAGTCGTGTTTAGGGGATCGCAGATAAATCGAGTGGTGCTTTCTAGTCTGTAGTGTTCCTGAAATAGGAGATTTTTAGAGTTAGCAGCTATTACATAACTAATATTAAATTAAAAACCAACAACAATAAAAACAAAAAATATGAGATAACAACATAAAACAAAAAACATACATCAATTTAAATTCAGATAAACTAGAAATTAAAAGTATATTTGGGTCAATCTGGTACAGTAAGTCA
Source organism: Lucifuga dentata (assembly GCA_014773175.1). Taxonomy (NCBI): domain Eukaryota; kingdom Metazoa; phylum Chordata; class Actinopteri; order Ophidiiformes; family Bythitidae; genus Lucifuga; species Lucifuga dentata. The sequence goes on from VXCM01002574.1 coordinate 111,221, forward strand.
ACAGCAAAGATCAAGGAAAGTAGATTTGAAAAAGAAATGGTAGCAAATTAGGAGAAGAGAATTTCAAAATTTACATTTCTGATCATTACATTTTACAATTAAAATAAAAAAATAGTAAGGAACTGACAACAATTGTTGATGATATCTATATTGTTTAAGCTAAAAGTATATTCATATTCATATTCACACCTTTACCTGAAATAATATAATTAAATATAATATAATTTCATTGGCAGCTCATGAAACAAAAAAAAATTCTATAAAATGTTATAATGAAATAAAAGATGAAGAATAGTTTCTACAGAGTACAGAAGGCACATAGATCTATCATTATTTGTCAATAAACAAAGGATAAGTGTTAGAATATGTGCCATTAGCTTAATTTGATATGAGGCAGTTGTAATATCTAGGTTTTTCAATTACTACCACCATTAGGTGATATCGCTGTGATTTTTAAGTGTGTGTGATGTGGCCACGTTTGAATTTGTTTGAAATGAATGGTGAGGGTGTTGGCCTACAGGAGGCAGTCTCACCACAGACAATGAAATAGAATGGAAAGGAAGAACAGAGCAAACAGGACACCTGGGTGAAAGTGAGTGTCTCAAGTACAGCAATATAACAAAGATATATTGGATCATATTTGGATATTTTGATTCATAACTCATTTTAATTAACCTAACTATAAGTAAATATATATCATTCAATTTAAATAAAAATTACAGCTGTTTTGGTTTAAGATGAAAGTATGACAAGCTTGTGCTTATTTAAAAGGAAAATCTGTACTAAAAAATTATTTGAAACATTAATGTTTACTCACTGTAGTTGGCACTTGTCAGCTCATCAGTTGCTTGATGTTTTTATTGCATCCAATCATCACCCAGTCAGATGGTGTTGTCTACATTATGAATACTAATTAAAGTTGTATGTCTCTCTGATTAAAAGACATAAACGTTAATTTAAATGCAAATAGAAAACCACAGCATGTACAAGATTTCTAGTAAAGAAGACACAGCAAACTCAACAAAAATCTTGATAGGTGTAATATGTGTATTCCCAACATATGAACATATACCACTGGGGCAAAATTTTTAAATTGGTTGAACTTATCATTCATTGACAGAAAAAAAAAATCACTGCATATGTGGTTAGATTTATTTCCATTAATGTAACCTGAAGCTGGTTATATACTGTAGTATTTTATCTTGTGCATATTGTTTGTGTCATTCATGCTGACTTCCTTTTTCCACTCGACTTTTAAGGTTCAAACATCGGCGTAGACAGTTTAAATCACATCAACTGTGACTCAGCTCTAAATTGAAAGTAAACCAGAATTTATCTCATTCACATCCTGTGTGCTTTCTGACCCCCAGCAGTGTCAGGTTCCCCTTGTCATGCATCCATAAAGCATTCTTAAACACTTTAGCAGCCCTTTGTGTCTCGGAAGGCTGGAGGTTAACACAAGCACTACTTGACACGGGGGGGGGGNGGGGGGGGGGGGGCGGCACAGAGGGAAATGAGGTCCAGGCAGTACATCTTTTCTCATTGGAGGCAGTGACTGAGAGCACAGCGGTGGGTGTCTGCTGCTGAGCTGTAGGTGAGGATCAGGAGGTGTTTGTTGCCACGGTTCATGAGCAGGGCCCCTTGACAGGCTCGTTTGATGTGGTTGGCCCCTGTCGGCGGCTGCCTCTTTGCGCTGGTGTGACAGTCATTGCCGGGTGAGTGACTGTCAATGCCTCCACCGACAAAAGGGGAGAAGACAGGCATTCATGAGGCCTGATAATGGCCAGGCCAGGACAAGGCTGCCATTCTCATACACTTTGATCATGTGGATTCTTTTGCACACCTTTGTAGGGGCTCCCTATTTGTTTAACAGATGGGGAGAGGGCTGTTTTTGAAACTGCTTCACCTGGCCAGCCAAACTTGATGGAGATACTTCTCTGTGAATGCTTGCATTAGTGAATGCCTTCTCGTGTGTGTGTATGTGTGTGCATGTCAGTACCTCACACATGGAATTAGTGACCTGTCCCCTGTGGAAAAAACTGGTTCTTAAGAACCTTCCTCATGGGCCTCCACTTATGTGACATCTGAGACAACAAAGAAGTAATATTTGGACCTAGAATTGGAAACTTTGTTAAACATATTTTTCAAATCACAAGTTTTGGCTGGCTCTGAAAGATGCAGAGCGTCAGGACTTTTTTTTTTTCACAGTCTTCTGTAAACTGCTAAAGCATTGATACAAACATTAATTTAGATTTATTACTCATCATACACTTCCACACATCACACACACACTTTCTGTCCATTACTGTCTGTCTGTTACAGTGTGATAAGAGACATTTGATGCTTCTGGCTTGTGAAAAACTTTAGTGCAATGTGGAATGTTGTGACTCACACAGCTCTTACTGGGTTCCACCACACAACATAAGATGGATTCAATTAGTGTTTCAGTTAAGAAAATACATTAGGATTTGTCATGCTACAATTTACCAGTGTATCTTAATAGGATAATGGCTCAAATTGGAGAGAATCGTGTAAAGTTCAGCCTGTAATGATACTCGGTCAACCTCAACTCTCAGACTAAGCTACTGTAATTATGAAAAATTGCAACACTTTTTGTTCTCATCAGGAGGGTTAAAAATGCTCTGCCAGCCCAGGTTTTTAAAGTGTTCTTTTCCTCTGTCAAAGAGGTTATGTTTTCACCTGTGTCAGTTGGTTTGTTTGCTAGCAGGATTACTCAAAAAAGTTATGAAACAATTTTGATGAAATTTGGTGGAGGGTGAGACAAGGCACAGGCAAGAACCCTTAAATTTTGGTGGTGCCAATCTGTGTCCAGGGGTACATTTTAAATTATTTTTTAACATTAAGAATTGGGGCATTTCTCAATATTCTTTTGTCACTTTCTTCAAAAGTAACACACTAATCTCAATGTAAAAAATCGGGTATATTTATCTAACAATAGACTATTAGCTGCAATTTGGGCCAGATCCAGATCTGATAAACTAAGACATATGGGGGCACATTAAGAGAATTGCGTAAATTAATAAATAGGTTAAGAAACATCCAACAACTGTTAATGTGTAGCTGGTATGATGCTGAATCAGCAACATGCAAGGGATTTTCATATCATTAATAGTTCTAGAGACAGACCCAGAAAAAAAAGTTTACTATAGTTCTTTCTCTTTAAGCTAATATATTATTAGAACAAGACAAATGTTGTCTAGGCTCGTTGGACCTTGGCGTTAGATTAACAATATAAGTTGTTCAATCACACCTGTTAATTTTTTTCTTCATCCAGTCACTAACAAATAGTTTGGATCTTTATAATCATGTTAGGGATGGGGAAGCTGGACCTCTCAGAACAGTGACAGCATCAGATAGACGACCCATTTATCATAATGCCACCGACAATGCACAATGGTCACAAAGCAGGATATGCAAAGGAGCTTGTCCTCTGAGCGGTGTTGTCTGCTCAGTTCCTCAACCATTTCCGGATGTTTGTTAGCAAACCACAGCAGATAGCATGCACACCTGCATAACCATACATTCAGCGCTGACCTGTTGAAAGGATCAAATGCACAATTTAGAAGTTACAACATGAGATTAGTATGTATGAGATAATTTCCTGATGTGAATGTTGTAACTTTTTGCAGCTTAGTACCTACAAATAACTGTAGTTTGATTTTTTTTTTTTTTTTAAGAAAAATATGACCATTTAGCACTGACTTACAAAGTTGCAGAATGTCAGATGTAAGAGCAGTAGGTCAAGGGTGAGTAGCTAAAAGAGCACTACAGAAAATGAAGGAGAGAGTAATCGAACAAGGGAGAAAGACAGGAGATAGCAAAACAATTAATAATAGGAGCTATTAGCGAAGGATTGTCAGCGCAAAGAGGGAGGTCAGGTTTCAGACCCTTTTGAAGACTTTGATGGTACAAAACAGACCTCATTATAGAGATATTATCTCTATTCATACACTTTCAGAGCCGTTTGGATTCCTGCTGGGAAAGATTAGGTTCCTCCACATGAGAACATCCTCCTTGGGTGCCTGAACCACAGAGTGGTGTTCTAAACCAAGGGTACATACACCCACCCACCTAGCACAGCTCAGCATTTGACAGCAGCCAAACCATATGCAACAGCACCTAGAGAGGGAGATACAAACCCACCTTGATGCAGAGTAGACATCTATGGCAGACAGATTTCTGAATTGCCTCTCCTAAGGTTTCTTTCACTTTTTTCCTTGTATGATAAGGTTTTTTAGGATGTTTGTCCTTGTTTTACAGGTCGGGAGCCTTTGATGTGTGGGCCTATAAAGTTCAGTGACTGGGTGTTAGAGCGTGAAGTGGGAAATTAAACTCAAGCACTGTTATTGAAATGATTCCTCAACTAGAGAAAACGTTTTAAGGAAAAGGTCGCTCCACCTGCTTCTGATTTTGAAATTAGAAGTCATGCTGCTTAGGGCTTGTTTTACTCTGATTATTATCAGACTAGTATACAAGCATACAAGACATAGTGTATCTGAAGGATGTATTAGTATTGTGTTGTATGTGTGTTTTTTTTTATTTGTAACTTTATAGTGTATTATTTGTAAACATAAAGGATCATTTATGAATCCCTCAGTACACTTTTAAACACTGAAATAATGTAAATTAGCATTCAACATCAAAGATACACACTGTAATACAGAGCAAGACATTTAACAAAGAAATACATTATGCTCGTGTCTCCTCTGATGCTGAGCTCACTGCCCAAACGTTTGCTTCCACCACACCACAAAGCAATCTGCTGCCACATCTGACATTCACATGAAGCCCAAACTTTGTTCTTGACCTCAAGGGGCGCTCTGATTTTTAAGGAGCTATACAGCACATAGTATGATTGTATGATTTTAATTATGGGCAATTCCAGCAAAGGAAGGAAAAGTGGAACTTCCGAAGATTTCTTTATCATTTTCTCTCTCTCCTACTTTCTCTCATGTTCTGTCTTTCCTTTGTGTGTGTATCTGTGTGTTTTTGTGTGAAGAATGACCCAGTATATCAACACCAATATGTACATCATTAAAGAGAAACTGAACTACACAATTATGATATACAATATTATATATAGCTATTTCCTCCTACAGAAAAAAATAAACTTGTTTAACAAAATTCCATAAATCCTAAAATAACAACCACAAATGTAATTTGCTAAGAATCGTTAATTTTGGCAATAAATACTAAATTGTACAAAATAAATTAAAAAATGTGTAGCCATTTTTTTTGTTACCACTTTCCAAATAGCCACATTTATACAGGTTTTATAATTTGTGTAAATTTGTACACTGTGGTATTATTAGAGGTTAATAAATAATTTACTACTGCTTTATATATTTTGGGTTGCCAGGTGTGAAAACTACCAGTGAAAAGTTCTGATTCTCACTTTGTAAGAAGCCATCAGGTGTGATCAGGTCTATAAATGGAAGTAATAAAGGGTTCTTCCACAACAATAATCCTTCAAGTCTGCAGTTGTAAATGTTAATAAATTGATAATAAATGGATTTTGGCCAAGATGCTCTGTCCATTGGATTAAAAAGCTGTTGTGATGAAGTAAAAAAGCTAAAAAGTCAAAGCGAGTTATGCTGGAGGAGGATTTAAAAAAAAACAAAAAAACCAACAAACTAAAAAACAGCCAAAGGGATTTTTCACAACCTAGCAACCCATAAGTTCCAGTAAAGTCTTGTTTTGGATTTTTCAAGCATAAACATGTTATTTGGTAAGGATTAATAAAGCCATTAGTTACATCATTTAAAGCCTTTACATAATATGCCTTATTAGCACTACTCACACATTGGTGATTCATAAGTCAAGAGCAGCTGGTATCCAAAACCTTCTAGGACTGCGTTAAGGAATATTATTTTCCATTACAGTGCTGATAGAGAGAGCTTGAGCACCATAAATCAATTACTGAGCCAAGCCTGCAAACACTCAGCTGTCCTGAAAGCTATTTACATCTTTTTTTTTTTTTTTTTTTTGAAGATGGGGAAAAACTTCATGCAAATGCTAACAAAAAACACATTCACAAAACTCTCTCTCTCTCTCCCCTGCTCTCTCCCTTCATTTCTCTTTCTCACACTCACTTTTTACAGTAACACTGAAAAAGCTCGTGCATGATGGCAACTAAGCACAACATTCAAGCAAACAGACAGGAGGAGAGAAAAGAAAAGTAAAGAGGTGGAAAGCAGATAAACTCAAAGGAAGTTAAGAGATACAGCAGTGTGGTTTAATTGGGGGTGAAAGATTGTGATTTTTACGAAGGACCCACATAGATCTATGCTGAAAGTAGCTTTGATGAGAAGCCTGGCAGGCACCAAAGACCAGAGCATACTGGCAGGTAGACAGGAATGGCTTGGGGGAGTTGGGGGTTGGAACTGGGACCTGGGAGATTGGAGAAAGAGGCGACTGTTCCCTTTCTCATATGATGGTAAGGTTTAAATAGGGACTAGTGGGACAGCCAGTCTCTGGAAGATATTAACAAGCCAAGGAGTGTGAAGTGACTGTCACTGTCTTTGAGAACAAACTTCCTCAAACACACTTCAGTACTGGACAAATGTGCCCCAGGATGGTACACACAACTGAAACATGATTCTGAGTAACATCGCTAGCTTATGCATTTTTAAACTGGCTTACTCAAGCGTGGCATTGCTCAATCAGCTTACAGTCAGTCTAAGCATTCTATGTACACATTTCCTCATTTCGTGTACTTCCCGCCATAAGCCATTAAGCAACTACACTGTAAAAAGTCTGACCAATGGTTTACTTAAAAGAATTATGGCAACAAAGTGACACTTGA